>CAUDMG010003283.1:25000-75163 GCA_958450375.1 Homarus gammarus
ATAATTTTTTCGTCGGAAAAAATTTATAATCAGTAGTAACACTGACTTCTGTGGTTGTAGCGCTCACCACCGTGGCTGTAGCGCTCACCACCGTGGTTGTAGCGCTCACCACCGTGGTTGTAGCGCTCACCACCGTGGTTGTAGCGCTCACCACCGTGGTTGTAGCGCTCACCACCGTGGCTGTAGCGCTCACCACCGTGGTTGTAGCGCTCACCACCGTGGCTGTAGCGCTCACCACCGTGGTTGTAGCGCTCACCACCGTGGTTGTAGCGCTCACCACCGTGGCTGTAGCGCTCACCACCGTGGTTGTAGCGCTCACCACCGTGGCTGTAGCGCTCACCACCGTGGTTGTAGCGCTCACCACCGTGGTTGTAGCGCTCACCACCGTGGTTGTAGCGCTCACCACCGCGGTTGTAGCGCTCACCACCGCGGTTGTAGCGCTCACCACCGTGGTTGTAGCGCTCACCACCGTGGTTGTAGCGCTCACCACCGTGGCTGTAGCGCTCACCACCGTGGCTGTAGCGCTCACCACCGTGGCTGTAGCGCTCACCACCGTGGTTGTAATAGGTGGTCTGGTTGTGGCAGGCAGGTTGTTCGCAACGCTGGACAGAGATGCACTTCCATTGGCCGTCTACCGGCCTGCCGTCCAGGCTGAGGGCCAGCTTGTAGAACCATATGTTCTTGTATGTGGCGGTGGCTGTACCTCGATGATCTCCGTCAGATCCTAGGGGAAGGTCGAGGTCAACGAGACCTCCTTTGGAGTCCATCAATTCATACACATCCTCTTCATTAAAGAAGTAAGGAATATTGCTGACCTTAAGAACAAAGCCGTTTGAGTTGTCCGTCATGTAAGTCATTTTGAACTAACTTTTAATTGAACTCCTTTTAGTATGCCAACCACCTGAAGTGAGAATTGAGGTAGTTTTTGTTTTTTCCCGGCAATTCCGAGGCTTTTGGGGGAAATAGGTATAGGGAAATTGATGTACTGTAGTGTAGTGTACTCATACTAGTGTAGATGATAGTGTCGTTGATATAGTGCAGTGTAGAGGATAGTGTGGTGGATATAGTGTAGTGTAGATGATAGTGGGGTGGATATAGTGTAGATGATAGTGGGGTGGATATAGTGTAGATGATAGTGGGGTGGATATAGTGTAGATGATAGTGGGGTGGATATACTGTACTGTAGTGTAGATGATAGTGGGGTGGATATAGTGTAGTGTAGATGATAGTGGGGTGGATATAGTGTAGTGTAGATGATAGTGGGGTGGATATAGTGTAGATGATAGTGTGGTGGATATACTGTAGTGCAGATGATAGTGGGGTGGATATAGTGTAGATGATAGTGTGGTGGATATAGTGTAGTGCAGATGATAGTGGGGTGGATATAGTGTAGATGATAGTGTGGTGGATATAGTGTAGTGCAGATGATAGTGGGGTGGATATAGTGTAGATGATAGTGTGGTGGATATAGTGTAGTGCAGATGATAGTGGGGTGGATATAGTGTAGATGATAGTGTGGTGGATATAGTGTAGTGTAGATGATAGTGTGGTGGATATAGTGCAGGTCTTTCACCCCTTACCCTCCCTCCCTCCCTCCCTCCATCGCTCCTTCCCTCCCTTCCTCCCTCCCTACTTATCTCCTTCCTATAGATCGTCATTTTGTCTCTCCCTGGGGACGTAATTTTCAGCCTGGCCAGACCCCCAGATCAAAGTTCATTTCTTGAGACTTATTGTACCATGAAATATTCACACACAGATCTCTCTCTCTCTCTCTCTCTAATACACATAGATACAGGAAAATAAATACATAATAATCATCTTTTGGTTTTCGTGAAGGTCTCATTCGTAAGTCTTATTGGAAAAGTTAATTGTTAAGGCTAATTAAAAAGTCTTAGTTGGTCTTAATTTGCAAAGTCTTAATGATACTGGTGAGTCCTATTGAGTTTTATTGCTCACTGGCTCAGTTTGGAGTCTCGCGCTAAAGCCTATTTTAAATCTCTTTTTGCTTTTATCAATATATCGTGGGAGAGTAGTCGCTAGGCTCATCTGTCAGGGGGAGGGTGAGTGATGACCAGGTGAGGGGGAGGTGGGGAGGGGTGATTGAGGGAGTGGAGGGGGAGGTGGGGAGGGGTGATTGAGGGAGTGGAGGGGGAGGTAGGGAGGGATGATTGAGGGGAGTGGAGGGAGAGGTGGGGAGGGATGATTGAGGGGAGTGGAAGGGGAGGTGAGGAGGAGGGGAGGTGTGGAGGGGTGATTGAGGGGAGTGGAGGGGGAGGTAGGGAGGAGGGGGAGGTGGGGAGGGATGATTGAAAGGGGAGTGGAGGGGGAGGTAGGGAGGGATAATTGAGGGGAGGGGAGTGGAGGGGGAGGTGGGGAGGAGGGGTGATTGAGGGGAGTGGAGGGGGAGGGGGAGTTGACGAGGGGTGATTGAGAGGGGAGTAAAGGGAGGGGAGAGGAAGAGTTGAGGGAAGTAGGTAAAGAAGGGGAAGTAGGGGAGACTTCTCAGTGCCCCCCTTAATACACCTGTTAACACCTGAAATATTTAACCTTCAGGTATTTCTAAACACCTAAATATATTAAGGTTACTAATGCCTATCACTAATTACCTAACCTTCATATGTATTGAAATACCTGAGAGAAGAGTGCAATTACCTGTCACAAATGGGATAAATTACAGGTATTTTTAAACACCTGGGGGAACTAAGCCTCACTAATACCTGTCATTAATTAGCCAATCCATGGGTACATTACAATCACTAATCACTCCACCCAAAAGGCTTCAAATCTGACTGAACTGTGAACCTTAATTACACTTGACTCATTGTTTCAGCGTTAAATGATTCATTGAGTCAAACGAAGCGTGAATCTAACTGTTCGGAACTCAGGTTAACGAAGTGTGAAATGTTTGGTTGGTCAGTTTCTAATTGTTTGTTTTTTGTTGCTTCTTGTGGTATTATGCCTTAACAAACCTTGATTACTGGATGAACCTAGTGGTGGGTCTGTCTGTCTGTTTGTCTGCTTCTTTCTGTCTGTTTGTCTGTTTCTTTCTGTCTGTGTTTCTGTCTCTATCTTACTCTATATAACTCTGTTACTCATTCTCTATAACATGGTGGTGGGTCTGTCTGTTTATGTCTGTTTCTGTCCATCTGTTTCTCATTGTCTGTCTGTATCTCTTTTACTCTATATAACTCTGTCAGTATATAATTATCACTCATTTGCTGTAACCTCTCTCTCTCTCTCTCTCTCTCTCTCTCTCTCTCTCTCTCTCTCTCAGGTACTATGGGAGGTATCAGCAGGTCGTTGTGGCGGGGAGAGAGATAGAGGCCCAGATCATTACAGCTACGCCAGATTAATGGTTCTGACTGTGTTGTTGTTGACGATGGCCCCCACACCCTCCTCTCGTCACTGTGGGCAGAAGGCGGGCGATAGCTTGTCTGGCGAAGGTCGTTTTAGTTTGTCACTCGTATCGTAATAGGGATAAGATAATAAGGTAAGCGAAGGTTCGTCTGGCGAAGGTTGTGGCAAATGTTATTACCAGTGTCGTAAGAAGGATAAGCGGGATAAGGTGAGCGAAGATTCGTCTGGCGAAGGTAAATTTCTTGTAGCATCTTAAGAAAAAAGCGTCAGTATAGGCATGAAGCTGGCGAACGTTCGTCTGGCGTAGGTTTCATAAACGTGTTCTTGCAGGGTAGATGGTGTCATTAACTTGACCATAAAGCACATTGAAACAACCTGTAAATGTCTCTTAATTAACTCAGTATTACCTTAAGATAAAATCGGATCACTAATAAAAGCTAACTAATTCCTTCAGTATAATAATTGGCGCCATTGAATTGAAAAAAAAGTTTCCTATATCACCTAGAAATGTAATCGACTCAGTGTTTGTAAAATACCTTAATGTAATCGACTCAGTGTTTATAAAATACCTTAATGTAATCGACTCAGTGTTTATAAAGTACCTTAATGTAATCGACTCAGTGTTTATAAAATACCTTAATGTAATCGACTCAGTGTTTATAAAATACCTTAATGTAATCGACTCAATAAACACTACAGAAACATCCACCTTTAAAATATATAGACTCAGTAAACATGTACAGTAAAATAAAACTTTACATCATTATTCACTGTGAGGTTGCAAGATTTACCAAAGAATTGTAGACATTCATTTTTTCCCCCCAGTTTTATTCAAGTCGCTGCTGCCACAAGTAAAAATATCTTCCCTTCTGTTTTTTCCCCACATTTTTTTCCCATGAGACACAGAGATGGCTCGTCCTGGGGAAATTCAGAAGGGAAGTAGGAAGATGAATTTCCCTTTAATCCCCTCCTTTTTCCTTCTTTCCTTCTCTTTCCCTCTTTTATGATTCTCTTCTGTTCCCTCATTCCTTCCCAATTTTCTCTTTCTCCCGTTCTGATTGTCCTCACTCCCTTTCATATTATTTTCCCCTTACCTCCTTCCCTTCCTTTTCCCCTCCATCCTTCTCACCCTCTTTCCCTACTCCTTCCCCCTCACATAGCGACCCACCTACCTCCTGCCCCCTTCCTACCCCATTCCAGAAGATCCCCTCCCCACGCCCCCTCTCTCAACCCCACCCCAGACCAATCCACCCCCTCTCACCTCTTCTCCCCTCCCCAACCTACCACCCACCCACTCACCCTCTCTCACCTCCCTCCCCCTCCTCCCACTCCCTCCCCCTCCCTCCCCCTCCCTCCCCCTCCTCCCACTCCTTCCCCCTCCTCCCACTCCCCACCCACATCCCTAGAAGATCAAAGACAAATCTGAGCAGGAGAATTTATGGTCTAATTCTCCTCTCGAACACAAATGCTCCTGATTACTCCCGGGTCCTGAATGGCTGCAGGAATTTACTGTGTTGAATATTTTTTGACTTCAAAGGAAATGATTTTTGCAAATTCCCTCAAAGAAATGTGTTGGGGTGAGAGAGAGAGAGAGAGAGAGAGAGAGAGAGAGAGAGAGAGAGAGTACCATGTTTATTTTATTTGTTTATTTTCGTCGTGTGTTAGTGTTTTTAGTTATATTTTTCTCTCTTGTGTTTTTCTGTTTTATGCTGGACAAGTTCTCTTTAGTTGTGTGTGTGTGTGTGTGTGTGTGTGTGTTTGTGTGTGTGTGTGTGTGTGTGTGTGTGTGTGTGTGTGTGTGTGTGTGTGTGTGTGTGTGTGTGTGTCCCCACCCCAGCGTTTATATAAGTAACATATCGTGAATTTAAGCAACATTGACATACATTTGTAAAAGTAACACGACTCTATATTTTATTAAGGAACAATCACTTATATTTTTAAAAGTAACACCTCAGTTATAATAGAGATTATTTAAGCTATTTATCTACTATTAACTCTACCTAATAAATAATATTTTCTCATCACCAAAAATAGAAACCATCCCGGGCATTAATCTCCCGTTTTCGATTTAATTAATACTATAGTCACCCCTCTCAACACCTGTAGGAACCACGTATAACTAAACCTCCCCAATCACACACCTAACCTAACCTAACCTAACCTAACCTAACCTAACGTAACCTACCATCAACACCCTCGTAGGACTCTTGATGTTGCCCTTCGTCCCTCACAGAACTGCGTTTCCTATATCCTGGGAGCGAGTAGGACGTCCCTCATGCTTTCCCTGGGTCTGAGGGCGTCGCTGCAGGGTGGAAGGGAAAGAAGGGGGGGTGGGAGGGGAAAAAGGAGGGGGTGGGAGGGGAAGAAGGGGGGTGGAAGGGAAGAAGGGGGATGGGAGGGGAAAAAGGGGAGGGGAAAAAGGAGAGGGTGGGAGGGGAAGAGGGAAGTTGGGAGGTAAGGGGTGGATAGGGGGAGGGAGAGAGGGGGGTGGGAGAGGAAGGGAGGGAGAGGAATGGTGGGAGAGAGGGGGTGAGGTGGGAGAGGGGAGAGAAGGAGGGAGGGAGAGGCAATGTGTTTCGTCTTTAATCTTGTCAATTCCTCGTAAAATCGTTGCTATTCCTGTGTCCTTGATCAGGGATAAATGGCTGGAGGGCAGTCATTTGTGTGTGTTCCTTTGTGGTGCCTCTTGTCGTGTGTGTGTGTGTGTCTTCTTCTTTCATACTTTCATTCTCTTACTTTCGTCTATTTCTCTTATATTCTCTCTTCCCTCTTCTCCTCCCCTTCTCTTCTCCTTTCTCTATCTCTTTCCTCTATTCATATTTCTTCATCCTTCCCTCACTCTTTTATCCACCCCTTTTATCTCTCCTCTTCTTCTCATTCTTCTTCCTCCCTCTCTTCCTTCCTTCCTCCTCACCCTTCCTTCTCCCTCTCCTCCTCTTCTCATCGTTCATTCACTTTCCTCTCTCTCTCCGATTCCCTCACCTTTCTTCCTCTTCCCTTTCCTTCTCCTCCTCCTCCTCCTCCTCCTTCTTCCTCCTCTCCCCTTCCTCTTCTCTTCACGTTTTTCTCTCACTAAGCAATCTGTTTCGTTCTCACCAAGACCTTTTACACGTTCCCTCTCTGTCTTGAACGTCTTTCTCTGTCCGGGGCGTTCTTCTCAACCTTCAACTCCGTTCTGTATTGGTCGTCTCTCCACTCCAGAACGTCAACTTTCAACGCTGCCTTCTTCTTTTTTCAATGCTGCCTTCTCCTTCTTCCAACGCTGCCTTCTCCTTCTTTCAACGCTGCCTTCTCCTTCTTTCAACGCAGTGTCGTGCCTAACCTGCTTTCTTCCGACCCTCTTCCGTTCATAGTATCTGCCTTCTTTCAACGCCATTTCTGTCCAGGATGAGAGAACGTCTGTTTGACTTCAACTCTTACGTTCACAAACATCCTGTCTCCTATTCCCTCTTTCTTTTCCTCACCTTCCCTCCCTATCCCTTTTTTCCTTTCCCCTCCTTTCCCTTTCTTTCCTCTCTTCCCTTCCCTCCTCTCCCACCCTCCCCGTCCCCTCCCACCGAACCTTTTGAACGCCTCGCTAAATTGACCGCTAATTGAAGGTGATGGATTCAGATAATTGATTCAAGTTGAACAATGGCCGGGAGTAGTTAGAGGTTAGTGGGTGTAATGAGATAGAGGGACGATCAACCTTAATTATCGTCTGTTATCTAATTCTCCGGGTAATTATCGGTTGTTATCCATCTCCTCTTTCATTTGTGCGGTTAGTTTGTTATTTTTTTGGTATTATGTTATTTATTGTTTCTCTTTTTTGTTATTGTTGAAAATTGTTACTTGTTTTTTTATTTAATTGGTGTTTTTATTTATTTCTTCTTCCGTTATTTTAGTTATTATTGTTTTTATTTCTTCTTTCGTTTTCTGCTATCTACATCATTATCGCTTTCTCCTTAGGTATATCAGTTATCATCTCTCTTATCAACCAGTTATCGTATCTCGTTCAACAAGTTCTCGTTCCTTAATTGGCCAATCACTTGGTGTAACAATTTCGTTATAGTAATTGTTTGTAATTGTTTGTACGAATTGGGCCAAGAACTCCTTTTAGGCGCTTTGGTTTGTTGCTGTTTGTTTGGTTTCTGACTTTGACACCTGTTAATTAGAGTACAGGTGTGGATTAATTGCATTACACCTAATTAACTATAATACACCCGTATTTAATTATAATATAACCTCTTAATTAACAACAATACACCTACTGATTAACTACAATACACCTGTTAATTAGCTCTACTACACCTGTTAATAACTATAATACACCTGTTAATTAATTATAATATACCTGGTAAACAACTACAATACATCTACAATTTACTACAAAGTTAACGTACGCCTGTAAATCAACAATACATGTAAATTAACTACAATAGACCTGAAAATGCACAACAATACACCTGTGACGGTAAACAAAGAGCTTGTCACCTGTGTAAATATAGAGCATTACGACCCCGTCACATACCAAGGTGGACATTCAGTCAAAACAAAATAGTTTATCCACACAGTGAAAACTTTAAGCCTGCGCAAATTGCTTGAGATTAAGCTTGTTCTGGGCATGTCATAAGAGTTCAGGTAAAGTGATTTCTAACAAGGTAGAGTTAGAAATCCATTCACCTGCGCAGACTGTGTAAATGAGGTGTGTTCTGCGCATGTCTCCTATATAGTTATTTATTTACGTACGGAAGACCAAAGTGACAATACCATCTACCGCAGCTTCCCTCTAGGCGCCCGGAGGCGGCTGTCTGATTGTCTCAAGACACGAGGCCAGGCCGGGATAAGACAAGCGTCAAGAAACTCACTCTGTAAGGTCGAATAATGGCACTCATACCAGCGGGAAATAGGTCGTAGAGAGACAACGTGGTTATAGCACTCTCAACCCCCGAGATTCCATTCATAATTTCTATTCATAAAGTGAATAACACTGACTAAACGGCAGCCATAACATAAAGCTGAATATTACCAAGAAAACATATCAAAATGGGTCTTTTAGATGGGGAGAGTCATAGCATTGTCTTCCACCGAGATGGAGAGTGAGGGAAGGGGAGTTGGGGGGGGGGGGGGGAGAAGTCATAGCACTGTCTTCCCTCGAACAAATCTTTCCTAATATGTGTTGGTGTTTCTTATGACATAGGAATGAGAGAGACTCAAGGATGCCTTTACCCATAAGGTTGAGGAACGCTATCATTACCAGAGGATAATCAACCGTAGGGATGTGAGAGTTATAGCACTATCTGCCACCGAGATTTGTGTCCTGTTGTAGTGTTTTTGCCTTATATGTAATACGAGTAAAAGGGATTCAAAGACACGTAAACATATGGTTGAATATTACTACTAATACCATACGAAAACAAACCATAGAGAGGAAAGGGCTATACCACTTTCTTATCCCGGGGTTTATTTCCCAATAGGTGTTTTTTTTAAGTTTTTTTTTCACCTGTCTCTTCCAAACACAATAACAAAATCGGTAAGAAATTAACTCCAATAAGGTCGAAGTACACCACCAAAAACCACACTAAAAGAAACCTTAAAAGATGGACAGGTTATAACACTGTCTTTCCCCCTAGGTTTCTTTCCCTACGTGTGTATGTTTGTTTTGTTATTATATTTATTTTCGTTTTTTATCCCTAATACAAGAACAATACACGATAAAACACGAATAAAACACACACAAAACACATACCTAAACACAAGAGGTTTATATCACTATCTTCCCCTATACGTGTATGTAATTTTTTGCCCTTTTTCCCCCAAAAACATACAAACAAAAACACTATTAAAACCACGCTACTATAAGGTCGAAAAACACTAGCAACCACAGATGAAAAGAGCCTTAAGAGATTATACGGTTTATGCCACTTTCTGCCCCCCTTGAGAATTTTCCCTGATCTCTTTGGATTTTCCCCATTTTTTCCTTACCTTTCCCTATTTTTTCCCTCATAGCACATGTGCAGTTTCCTTCCGGCGGTTTATGGAATTAATTTACCTCAGTCTCCCCCACGGCAAGACACGCAGGGCGGAAAAAAACGGGGTGTGGGAGGGGAATGGGGGTGCTGGGAGGAAGGGGTGATGCTGGGAGGAAGGGGTGATGCTGGGAGGAAGGGGTGAGGCTGGGAGGAAGGGGTGAGGCTGGGAGGAAGGGGTGAGGCTGGGAGGAAGGGGTGATGCTGGGAGGAAGGGGTGATGCTGGGAGGAAGGGGTGATGCTGGGAGGAAGGAGTGAGGCTGGGAGAAGAGGGAGTCTGCTAGGAGAAGGAGAGGATTGGGGTTGCTGGGAGGAAGGAGGTGCTAAGAGGTGCTGGGACAGAGGGGTTGGCTGGAGGCATCCTAGGAGGAGAGTGGGAGCTGCTGAGAGGTGTGTGGGAGGAGTGTGGGAGGAGTGTGGGAGGGGTTGGGAGGTGTGTGGGAGGGGTTGGGAGGGGTTGGGAGGTGTGTGGGAGGAGCTGGGGTGTGTGTGGGATGGCCTGGGAGGAGCTGGGATGTGTGTGGGAGGAGCTGGGAGGTGTGTGGGATGAGCTGGAATGTGTGTGGGATGCGCTAGGAGGAAGGGGTATGCTTGGGGGGGGGGCTTAATAAGACAGCGCTTACCTGAGGAAAGGTATTTACATTCATGATTCGACTTTACCTGTAGATTGGAGGCAAAGACGATTGAGATTTCTCTGAGGAATGAGGAGTGGAAGATTGGATTCTATGCTGATTGGGAGAAGGGGGATGTGTTTTACTTTAAGAACGATTGGATTTATCTTAAGACAGGGGAGAGGAAGATTAGTTTTTAAGAAAGTTTAGGGGTTAAATTAAGTGGTAGTTATGTCCTTCTTCTTCTTCATTTATCATAGTTGTTTTAATCATCATCACCATTACCATTCATCATCATAATCATCATCACTACTCACCATCATCATCACTACTCACCATCATCATCACTACTCACCATCATCATCACTACTCACCATCATCATCATCATCATCATCATCATCAAGCAGAACATCGTAGTGTACACAAAAGCCTCCCCTGATAATCATTTATTGAACTCTTATATTTTTCGACTCACCTCAATAGAAACAAAGCTGATTTTATTGCACCTGTAATATGAGGTTAATTAGTTTTTTTCCCAGGTGTTGTGTTTACCATAAAGTAAGAGGTAATGAACCATTGTTTCTCATGGTGTGGTTACCAATATGACCGCCGAGAGATATCAGCTGTTTTGACCTGTCTCGTGTGTGTGTGTGTGTGTGTGTGTGTGTGCGCTGGTAGGTATTGCAGCAAGTTGTAGTAGTGATTGATAACAGGAATATTAATAAAAAAAATCAATTACCTTTCAATCAAACAACAAAATCACCCACTATAGAAGCATTAAATACCCTCATTACCTGGGAACCTGACTTCATTAACAGGTAGGGCAGGTAGAGTTTCCTTTACCTGTGAAGAAAAAAAAATATATATATAAAATTTCTCTTTATAAACATAGATGCCATCGAGTCTCTGATATTAAATTCCGCCATGATGTAGTACCTAGTCGTGTTATGGTGGTGAGGTATGGAATGTGTAGGTGGGTGGGTGGTTAGTTTGTCTGTCTGTTTGTTTGTTGTGTTTGGTGTGTGTTTGAGTATGTGTGTGTGTGTGTGTGTGGTTTTGTTTGTTTGTCTTTTTTCACAGTATTACACACACACACACACACACACAAGGACCTAAAAATACACCGAAATATGGAAGATATACACAGACATACAGACGCACAGACATACTTACAGACACACGGGATATTCAGCCCTACTGCGTGTATAACTAATGATCCAATTTTGTCTGGCCGTTTTGGGGGGAATGTGTGTGTGTGTGTGTGTGTGTGTGTGTGTGTGGAGTATATAGTTTGTCTGTGTCCGTTTGTATGGTTTTTGGTTTCTTAATGTAGGTCTTAGTAAAAATTAAGTAAAACACACACACACACACACACACACACACACCATCTCACTTTCTGCAGCATTACATATTCCTTGCACGCTATATTTTCCTCACCTCACACCTCCCTCACGCAACAACGAGCTAGCTCTCTCTCTCTCTCTCTCTCTCTCTCTCTCTCTCTCTCTCTCTCTCTCTCTCTCTCCCCCCCAGTATTCAAGTACCCAGCCACTATGTGACGTCGTTTC
Organism: Homarus gammarus; assembly: GCA_958450375.1. Lineage (NCBI taxonomy): Eukaryota > Metazoa > Arthropoda > Malacostraca > Decapoda > Nephropidae > Homarus > Homarus gammarus. Next base: position 36,547 of record CAUDMG010003283.1, read on the forward strand.
TCACTCTCAGCTGTCACAAGGTCCTCAGTATATCATCGCCACTCCTTAAATGAATTCTTATCACGGACCTCCTTTATCTGGAAGTACTCACACACGTACAAAAACACATATACATACATACATACACATAAACTCGCAGACACACACACACAATATATCTCTTGTTTTTTTTTGTCACGCACCAACCAGCTCTCTCTCTCTCTCTCTCTCTCTCTGACACACACACACATACATCATACATCAGTGTCACAAGCCTGAAATATTAATGATACTCTACACAGACAACACAGACAGACAGACAAACACAATATATGATACTCGTCCTCACACACGACGTATCCTCATCTCCTCACAGACACCACCAATGTCTGTATAGTCCCAGGTCTCAAATGTAATGATCATTTTTCCCAGACACTTTCATTCTTAACATACACGCGTTCATTATGTTAACAGATGTATTTTTGGTGATTTATTTGGTGATTTACGTTATATCAATAGAAGGTAAAGATTTGTGAGTGTTAATGTGAATGTGTAGTATAAATATTGGTCATATAGGAGTGTTTAATTTAAGTGGCCATGTGTCAATGCGTAATTTAAGTGGCCATGTGTCAATGCGTAATTTAAGTGGTCACACGTCAAGGCCTCATTCAACTGGCCACACATATATCAGAAATCTTGTCAAATGGAAATACTGGTCATATATACCAAACAGGTTGTGTTGTTTGCTCGGTGTGGTTCATTTTGTACCCTGGCAGACATCTTCTGTTTACACCATCGCCACACAAACACACACACACACATACCTAGACGGACTGTTTGTTGCTAAAATACTCTACACGTGGTTTGTTTACACAGTGAGGTCATTTATGTTAACACACTAAACCTCGTGTGTGTAAATTAGTGACCACACAATCACTAGTACTCGTATAGACAGTCACCAGGTATTACGGGAGAGGAAACATTTGCTTTATATCTGCCAAAATACACAAAACTGTGTCTGGGGGGGGGGGGGGTAGGTTAGGTTAGGTCCAGATTCTTGGAGATTTGTCACTTAATCTTTTCTCTTGACTGGTGAGGTGAGAGTGTATCTAACTGTCTTCAGGCAGCTATAACATAAAGGTTTTTTTTTCATCTGAGATTCATAAGTTAGTGTAATTTACCTTCTGTAACTTGTATGAAAACGTATATATCAGAGGTTTGTCAGTTAATATTCCTCCTGTAACTGGTGTGAGGATGTATCTAACTGGGTGTGGGAATCTGTAGCAAATAGGTGATCTTTTAGAGCCTTGTAAAGTAATTTCATAACTTAACTGGTGCTGTGAAATGTATCTAACTGGCCCTTGTAAACTTCAACTTGAAACTGGATTCTTAGAGTTCAGTAAAGTGAAATGATTTAATTATTCATGATGTGATGACGTATCTATTTTGTTATCAGGACCTCAGGTACACAGATTCGTAATTAACAACACAAAGACGACGCCACAGCAATAAGAAAAATTTAAATCTACCTGGAAATAAAGTTATGAGAACGGATCTAATTGGCTCCCATATACTGACGTGAAGCTAGAGGCAAAAATCTCTTTGAAATTACGCGGAGAATCTACCTAAGCTGCCTCTTGTCCTCAGGTACGGGTTAAAAAAATGACATACGGGTTCTTGGGTCATTCGGAGACTCGATCTGTTTTCTAGCGATTTATGGTTTTGTCAGAATTCTAATTTGAAGTTTAAATTGCAGGTTGGCTCAGTAAGTGTTTTTTTTTCTGGTCTTTCTTTTTGTGAAAGTTGGGAGTGATGCGGAAAGTTTATCTTTCCTCTATCGTAATGGAGATTCAGTAGGGCGTAGTTGTGTGGTTGTGTGTGTGTGTGTGTGTTAAGGTTAAGTGATGTGGCCTTGTTGTGGTACTGCTGTTCTGAAGGATACATCTCTCTCTCTCATGATTTTTTTTCCAGTTTACTTTAAATAGAAAGTAATAAAACATAACCCTGAATTAATCTCGTTGTTGTTGTTGTATGCTCTAAAGGATGCACATCTCTCTCTCTGATGATTCCTTCCAGTTTACGTAAAATAGAAAGTATCAAAACATAACCATAAATTAATCTCGTAAGTTTATAATCACTAGTTTATCTTTTAGTCTTTATATATTTTTTTTAAACTAGATAAAACAAAAACCACGATTATGAGTTCATTTGGTCTAATTATTGGCAACCTGCAAAACAAAAATTCCGCCGTATCAGGAACCATCGTCAGTCAAGCCAGAATAAAAACAAACGAAAAAGGCATCAGACTGACAAAACACACGTCCCCCAAAAACGTAAAACCGTTCTTGTATAATTAGCACAAACACGCCCACCACTGTGTGTTGGCCGAGTAAAACAGACAAACACCGTAAATTCACTCAGAATAAAAACAGTAATATTACTCAGCAGGACGTGTGAGTTGTGTGTGTAAAAAAAAATCCGAGAATATATTGTTGGAACGAGAGTATAAGACTATATTGTTGGAACGAGAGTATAAGACTATATTATTGGAACGAGAGTATAAGACTATATTATTGGAACGAGAGTATAAGACTATATTATTGGAACGAGAGTATAAGACTATATTATTGGAACGAGAGTATAAGACTATATTATTGGAACGAGAGTATAAGACTATATTGTTGGAACGAGAGTATAAGACTATAATATTGGAACGAGAGTATAAGACTATATTATTGGAACGAGAGTATAAGACTATATTATTGGAATGAGAGTGTAAGACTATATTATTGGAACGAGAGTATAAGACTATATTATTGGAACGAGAGTATAAGACTATATTATTGGAACGAGAGTATAAGACTATATTGTTGGAACGAGAGTATAAGACTATATTATTGGAACGAGAGTATAAGACTATATTATTGGAACGAGAGTATAAGACTATATTATTGGAACGAGAGTATAAGACTATATTATTGGAACGAGAGTATAAGACTATATTATTGGAATGAGAGTGTAAGACTATATTATTGGAACGAGAGTATAAGACTATATTATTGGAACGAGAGTATAAGACTATATTATTGGAACGAGAGTATAAGACTATATTGTTGGAACGAGAGTATAAGACTATATTATTGGAACGAGAGTATAAGACTATATTATTGGAACGAGAGTATAAGACTATATTGTTGGAACGAGAGAAGACTATATTATTGGAACGAGAGTATAAGACTATATTATTGGAACGAGAGTATAAGACTATATTATTGGAACGAGAGAAGAAGACTATATTATTGGAACGAGAGTATAAGACTATATTATTGGAACGAGAGTATAAGACTATATTATTGGAACGAGAGAAGAAGACTATATTATTGGAACGAGAGTATAAGACTATTATTGGAACGAGAGTATAAGACTATATTATTGGAACGAGAGTATAAGACTATATTGTTGGAACGAGAGAAGAAAACTATATTATTGGAACGAGAGTATAAGACTATATTATTGGAACGCGTACACACGACGTTTATTCAGAAGTATTCACAACTAATGTTATTTTTTCCTGATGCTCTTCTTTCCCTCTCCAAATATATCACGTACTGTAAATACACCCTGGAGCCGCTATCCCCCCCATTTCGTTAATTGTCCAGAAAATAAAAGTTTTAAAAGTTTATCCTCGCGGGGAAAGGCACGGTGGTTGAGTGGTTATCATGCTCGCCCTGCCAATATTGCGTCTACGAGTTCGGTTCCCCCTGTGTGTGAGTGATCCCCCGTGACTGGTCGTATTAATAGGGTAACCATGTCATTTTTTTGTTTCTGTTTTACACTGATTGGTTCACTAATACATAAAGAGTGTGGTGGGAGGTATGTTTGTTGTTGACCTAACCTAACCTAATCTAACCTGACTTAACCCGCTTTAACCTAACCTAACCTGACTTAACCCGCTTTAACCTAACCTAACCTGACTTAACCCGCTTTAACCTAACCTAACCTGACTTAACCCGCTTTAACCTAACCTAACCTAACCTAGCCTTTCTGTATAAATAATCCATTAAAGTCAGGGCAGATGGTTAACGCCAAGGGATAGTTAATTGGTTAGTTAGCTAATAGTCTATGGTTAACGTCGTTTAATCTTAAAAGAAAGGAAAAAAAGTCGAAATTACATAGTGTTGCAGAACGTACTAATGCCTGTGTCCATGGCATCAAACAGACTGCCGGATGTATAGCGGAGACACAGGTACATGAGATTGAAGTTCCAAACAGCCCGTATCCAACCTGTGCTTACCTGTGCAGCCCGCATCCAACCTGTGCTTACCTGTGCAGCCCGCATCCAACCTGTGCTTACCTGTATATGAGACGACAGGTGAGATAAATGATCAGGTTGAAGGTAGATGAAGTGGAGTGAATTTATGCCATTAAGTTTAGAAGAAATTATAGATGAAAAGATAAATGGGTGAAAAATACAATACTTGAATGAAAAATACAACACAAATTAAATATAAAGAAACTCTAATTATACTTGAATAGAAAAGTCATTAGTCTTTTCTTTTGTAATGCATTAAAAAAAACTTTACCCTCTCCTAATACAAAATAAATTCCAATTTCAATATGAGTTGTCGATGTGTTTTTTTTTAATTTAGTATCAATCAACATTTGCAAATTTTTGTCGAAAGTTTTAATAGTTTGTTTTTGAAGCTGATGTGGGTTCGTTGCTTACTTTAATTAGGTTGTATTGAGGACAAAATTATGAGTCAAGAGTGAAGTTATGGTTGTTGTTGTTGTTGTTGTTATTATTATTATTATTATTATTATTGTTGTTGTTGTCTCCCTCCTCCTCTTCCTTCACCTTCTTATCTCCCTCTTTTCCCTCTCCCCTATTCCTCCTTCCTTCCACCTTCCCTCCTACCTCCTTCCCTCTTCCCCTTTCACTTTCATTCCTCACCCATTCCCCCCCCCCTCCCTTGCTCCACTACATGACCCGGCAATAATATACCTTGTTTTAAATCAATGTATCGACAATGACCACACGCACACATCTTTCCTTCCACCAAACCTAACCTAACCAAACCAAATACACGGATGAATTAGTAGGTGTACCGAGTAGCATAGATGATAAATGATGGAGACTAAAGATAGTAATAATAGTATTAATGATAATAGTAATAATGGTAAGAGTGATGATGATGATAACAATAATGATAATAACAAAAGCAACAAAAAAAACACGAAAAAAAAAATAAAGAAAATAATAATAATAATAATAATAAAACTGCACTCTCCCCCTAATTTCTATGTATCTCTAAATATTTTATCTGTAACTCTCTCTCTCTCTCTCTCTCTCTCTTCCTCGTTTTTAGGGACAAGGTTTAACTATTCAACACTCACGGGATTCAGTGCTGGGGGGGGGGGGGAGAGATCTGTCTGTCTGTCTGTCCGTCTGTGGTCCTCCCTGCCTACAGATACACAGACAACATCACACATACTAGGGACACTGACCACGAAATTTGTCAGAGTTTTTGCTATCGTGTAGAGTAATTTTGTGCCTTTCTGGGTTATGAAGTCTTAAAAGTTCCCACGTTCTGGATCAAAAGTTCACAGGATATGACTCAAAAGTTCGCATGATATGACTCGAAAGTTCACATGATATGACTCAAAAGTTCACATGATATGACTCGAAAGTTCACATGATATGACTCAAAAGTTCATATGATATGACTCAAAAGTTCACATGATATGACTCGAAAGTTCACATGATATGACTCAAAAGTTCAGATGATATGACTCAAAAGTTCACATGATATGACTCGAAAGTTCACATGATCACTCAAAAGTTCACACTGAGACTCAACCTTAACTATATACGTTCACTTGACTGACTGACTGACTGGCTCTATTTTGACACCAACATCACAGTCTTGTTCTGCCTTCCATAATACACTGACTGTAATATATTTCAACTACTGTTTTTTTTTATTCCAAATGTGAACAAGGAAATTAACATACGCTTGTTAGAGAATAAATTAACAACACCTATTTTGGTTTTGTTAATATTTTTGTTATGTGTTTATATAATTTTGTTCATAGTTTATTGTCGTTGTTAGTATTTTTAGAATATTTTTGTTGTTGTTGTATGTATGATAGTGTATTATTTTATTTAGTATTGTTGTTGTGTATTATGTAGTTTAAGCAGCTTTTATTTGCTCTTTACTTTTATATAATACATCACTTTGACTTTTGTTAACTATGATACGTATATTCTGTGTGTGTGTGTGTGTGTGTGTGTGTGTGTGTGTGTGCGTGCCCGCCTGCCTGTCTGCTCTATATCCGTGAATATATGTGTATTAATCTCGACATGTAATTGAAAAATCTTTATCCACGCTCCACAAAACACACATATAACACACACACACACAACCACCCAAACGCCCACCCACACCCTAACACACACACACACACACACTCCAAATCCAAACTTAGCGACAAATTATACCTGTCAAAAACTATGTCACAACTCTGCCACCTCCCGTCATACCGATCACGCCCTGAATACTCATAAATGTGTCCGATCAGAGCCACCAAAAAATCATAATGTGAAATGGGGCAGAAAAAAAATTACATTACGCTGCTAAATCCAATTACATGAAAGATTAAATTGTGGATGGAATAAGACTCATTACACCTGATGGGAACTAATTGTGTGTTGAGTACCTGTGTGTGCGTGCGAGAGAGAGAGAGAGAGAGAGAGAGATCATAATCACCTCGAGTACAATACTAACCCCCGGAGTACATTAAATTAACACACAGTACAACAATTTCAACCCTTGAGTACGATGACCGTTTTACCCCCATCAGTAACACACACCCACACACACACCACCACCAACAACACTCACCCAGTTTAGAAAGCGTTACTCCCCGAGACAGATAGAATCACTTCACTCCTAAATCAAAAATGTTTACCAAGTTTCACCTCTGTCGCTCAAGACGTTAACCCCGCCATAAACATCTTCTGGAGGAGGCAGAGAGGTGGCGCTGCAGGCACACTGATAAAAGGGGTATATATATGCAGTTTACGAGACGAGTAATGCAGCTTAGTTCTCACAGATCAAGCTTTTATGAGACGAGTAATGCAGCTTAGTTCTCACAGATCAAGCGTTTATGAGGGTTTCTGCTCCTGGTTTTTTTCCTTACGTCTGATTCTCTGAAGTTCGTAAGTCATAAATATTTATCTTGTTGTCTGGACTAACTTTTCCATGCTAGTGTTCCTTCTCTGATTCTCAACGGTTCCTAAATTTAAACAAAATTATCTTGTCTTTTGGGATTATTTCTTAACGTTTGTTTTCGTTTCTAATTCTTAAAAGATCGTAAGTTATTTTTTTCTCTTACGCTTTTATGAGTTTTCTGACTTTTTTACGATTATTTTTGGTTTCTGAGTCTCAAAAAGTCGTAAGTTTTTTTTTTACTCTTTTATAAACTAAAATATTTACAAGTTTTCTGAGTCCAAGTGTCGTAAGATAATGTTTTGTTTTCTTTTATATTTTATCACTATTTTATTTATGTCAATGTAGTGGTCATAATATTCGTCGCCATTTTTATCATTGTCGTCATTACAATCATCATCATCATCATCACCTGGGCTCTACTTCACACAGGTATATAGACCATCACACACACACACACACACACACACCTTAACATATACAACAGCTCCACCCACCGATTACATAAACACCTATCATCGTTATCCTCTGGTGTATAATCTAGTCATCAGTGCTACCTCTCCCCCATCACCCCCACCCCCACCACTCCTACCTCTTCAATACCTCTCCCCCATCACCACCACCCCCACCACTCCTACCTCTTCAATACCTCTCCCCCATCACCCCCACCCCCACCACTCCTACCTCTTCAATACCTCTCCCCCATCACCCCCACCCCCATCACTCCTACCTCTTCAATACCTCTCCCCCATCACCCCCACCCCCATTACTCCTACCTCTTCAATACCTCTCCCCCATCACCCCCACCCCCACCACTCCTACCTCTTCAATACCTCTCCCCCATCACCCCCACCCCCATCACTCCTACCTCTTCAATACCTCACACACCCCTCTCCCCACGCCTCACACACCCCTCTCCCCACCCCTCACACACCCCTCTCCCCACGCCTCACACACCCCTCTCCCCACCCCTCACACACCCCTCTCCCCACCCCTCACACACCCCTCTCCCCACCCCTCACACACCCCTCTCCCCACCCCTCACACACCCCTCTCCCCACCCCTCACACACCCCTCTCCCCACCCCTCACACACCCCTCTCCCCATCCCCTCACACACCCCTCTCCCCATCCCCTCACACACCCCTCTCCCCATCCCCTCACACACCCCTCTCCCCATCCCCTCACACACCTCTCTCCCCACCCCTCACACACCTCTCTCCCCACCCCTCACACACCTCTCTCCCCACCCCTCACACACCTCTCTCCCCACGCCTCACATACCCCTCTCCCCACGCCTCACACACCCCTCTCCCCACGCCTCACACACCCCTCTCCCCACGCCTCACACACCCTTTCCCCACGCCTCACACACCCTCTCCCCACGCCTCACACACCCTCTCCCCACGCCTCACACACCCTCTCCCCACGCCTCACACACTCCTCTCCCCACGCCTCACACACTCCTCTCCCCACGCCTCACAAACCCCTCTCCCCACGCCTCACACACACCCCTCTCCCCAAGCCTCACACACCCCTCTCCCCAAGCCTCACACACCCCTCTCCCCAAGCCTCACACACCCCTCTCCCCACGCCTCACACACCCCTCTCCCCACGAATCACACACCCCTCTCCCCACGAATCACACACCCTCTCCCCACGCCTCACACACCTCTGTCCCCACGCCTCACACACCCTCTCCCCACGCCTCACACACTCCTCTCCCCACGCCTCACACACTCCTCTCCCCACGCCTCACACACCCTCTCCCCACGCCTCATACACCCTCTCCCCACACCTCACACACCCTCTTCCCACGCCTCACACACCCCTCTCCCCACGCCTCACACACCCCTCTCCCCATCCCCTCACACACCCCTCTCCCCACGCCTCACACACCCCTCTCCCCACGCCTCACACACCCCTCTCCCCACGCCTCACACACCCCTCTCCCCACGCCTCACACACCCCTCCCCCCACGCCTCACACACCCCTCCCCCCACGCCTCACACACCCCTCCCCCCACGCCTCACACACCCCTCTCCCCACGCCTCACACACCCCTCTCCCCACGCCTCACACACCCCTCTCCCCACGCCTCACACACCCCTCTCCCCACGCCTCACACACCCCTCTCCCCACGCCTCACACCCCTCTCCCCACGCCTCACACACCCTCTCCCCACGCCTCACACACCACTCTCCCCACGCCTCACACACCCCTCTCCCCACGCCTCACACACCCCTCTCCCCACGCCTCACACACCCCTCTCCCCACGCCTCACACACCCCTCTCCCCACGCCTCACACACCCTCTCCCCACGCCTCACACACCCCTCTCCCCACGCCTCACACACCCCTCTCCCCACGCCTCACACACCCTCTCCCCACGCCTCACACACCCTCTCCCCACGCCTCACACACCCCTCTCCCCACGCCTCACACGCCCCTCTCCCCACGCCTCACACACCCCTCTCCCCACGCCTCACACACCCCTCTCCCCACGCCTCACACGCCCCTCTCCCCACGCCTCACACACCCCTCTCCCCACGCCTCACACACCCCTCTCCCCACGCCTCACACACCCCTCTCCCCACGCCTCACACACCCCTCTCCCCACGCCTCACACACCCCTCTCCCCACGCCTCACACACCCCTCTCCCCACGCCTCACACACCCCTCTCCCCACGCCTCACACACCCCTCTCCCCACGCCTCACACACCCCTCTCCCCACGCCTCACACACCCCTCTCCCACGCCTCACACACCCTCTCCCCACGCCTCACACACCCCTCTCCCCACGCCTCACACACCCCTCTCCCCACGCCTCACACACCCCTCTCCCCACGCCTCACACACCCTCTCCCCACGCCTCACACACCCTCTCCCCACGCCTCACACACCCTCTCCCCACGCCTCACACACCCTCTCCCCACGCCTCACACACCCCTCTCCCCACGCCTCACACACCCCTCTCCCCACGCCTCACACACCCCTCTCCCCACGCCTCACACACCCCTCTCCCCACGCCTCACACACCCCTCTCCCCACGCCTCACACACCCTCTCCCCACGCCTCACACACCCCTCTCCCCACGCCTCACACACCCCTCTCCCCACGCCTCACACACCCCTCTCCCCACGCCTCACACACCCCTCTCCCCACGCCTCACACACCCCTCTCCCCACGCCTCACACACCCCTCTCCCCACGCCTCACACACCCCTCTCCCCACGCCTCACACACCCCTCCCCCACGCCTCACACACCCCTCTCCCCACGCCTCACAAACCCCTCTCCCCACGCCTCACACCCCTCTCCCCACGCCTCACACACCACTCTCCCCACGCCTCACACACCCCTCTCCCCACGCCTCACACACCCCTCTCCCCACGCCTCACACACCCCTCTCAGTCTGTCAGTACATTGGCGGGTTAGCTGTTGTATGGCAGGTAGGGTACAAGGGACGGAGGCACCAAGATATTTAAAAGAAGAAACATAGTCAATCGTGTTGTTACCTATCTTGAACTTGGTGGGGCCGCGTTTGTGGTTACCAGGTTGGTTGTTGAACATGAGTTGAGGTGTGTCTGTGTGTGTTGATACAGTACTCCTTCGGCCTCGTCTCTGTACTATCAGTATCGGGGTCACAAGTTAATTACTGTATCTTACCTGTAGTTATGGGACAGCTGGTGGAGCCCGTCTGACACCTATGAATTAAGATGGTGGACGTGGGCCAAGACTTATACCTGACGTAGGGCCGAGGGTTTGTGTACAGTATTGACTTAATTTACTCACCTGGTCCATACATTCGCCTTTCCACCTTCAATATTTTTTTCTCACCAACTACCACCTTGTTAGTTCGGGCGGCTGGTCTGTTCTTACTTACTTTGTTATTAATTTTATCGTGTAGTGTTTAGTGCAGGAGGGAATCTGAGGTGTTTGGTAGGGTCACGCTGGATAACACCCTTCTCACGGCTATATAGATGCAGGACTCGAACCCAGGACATAATGGAGAGAGATAGCACCAATACCCCGAGAGAGTTACTCTTCCTATTATCTTATTATTCTTATTTAGGACCATTTGGGGATACAGGAGGTCAGGCGCCGCCATCTTGTTGACGTCCCGGGTCACGACATGGCCGGCCGCCCACAGTGCCACAACACGGAGGAGGGCGGCGGCACTCATGGCACTCATCACCCATGGCCAGTGATTAAGCCTGTAATTGTTGGTTATCATTACAGCATTAATTAACCCTTATCACTAATTAAAATTGATAAATATTCAGAAAACCAAAAAAATGGACATTTCTTTAGTTCAACAGTCATGGCTCCCTACTGTCTGTTTATTACACATCATTATTATTATTGATCATATTACACCCTGTTGGTTATGTGTGATCAGAGACTTGTTACCTTGTGGTCAGTAGTACAAGTTGACCTCATATGACCCAGTAAACACAGTCACGCGATTTAGCAAGCAAGCAAGACCGACACAGAGGAAATACATTTGTTAAAAGTGATTATTTCTATGGCGTAAAGATAAATATTTTACAGGAATTAATATCAAAACTTGTTCCACTTACCTGTGTGACGATAATGAACGACAGTATTAAGTAGTGACTATTAGACCTGTATGAGAAGTTACTTGTGTTGTAGGACTATTATAGTGGCTGGTTATATGTTGTTAAGTACACTAAGGTTGTTAGGGGTCACAACAAGACGATTACAACACTTAATGAAAGGTTTAAGTTGTTGCTGTGTGGTCCGCCATCTCTTCTGTGATTGGCTGAATGATCTGACAGAATCTAATAGGTCCTGACGTGATTAAGGACAAAAAGGAAAATTCTTAGTAAACACAAAAAAGTGACGTCATCATAGCGAGGTAAACAATGATTCCGTGAGAGAAATTTATATATTATTATCGTAGACCTGTGTGTGTGTGTTGTAGCAGGTATTAATTAACACAGGTGAATATGGTATTAATTAACACAGGTAGATAAGGTAAAGGTGATACATCCTTGATAATATTAACTTACTCTTCCACTATTACAGGGTTAGATAAGTACATGTGTCCTTTTTGCCCTCATTGTCTTCATTTGGTTGTTATTGAGGAGTTAATTAAGGTAGTTGAGCTCACCTTGCTGACGTCTTACACCTTGCTGACGTCTTACACCTTACTGACGTCTTACACCTTGCTGACGTCTTACACCTTGCTGACGTCTTACACCTTGCTGACGTCTTACACCTTACTGACGTCTAACACCTTGCTGACGTCTTAATTATCAGCTGACACTCGGGATCAGGTATGTTGTTGTGACAGATATACTAACATTAACAGAAGAATAGACGCATATTATCAATGATTGATCTGAATGGTTGTATACAATCACAATGCACCTGTAAGTTCGATCTAATTTACCTTACCTGATTGATTTACAGGAGTTACCTTATGGCCACCTTAATTACAGGTAGCCATGATGGGGTATAGAGGTCAAATGGCCCATGTAAGATATAACCCTCTGTTGTTTTTCATAGTATTGGCCAATATTGACCTCAGGTTCATGGTTTCAATTGATAGAATTTTTTTCCATAGGTCTACCAGCCTCTGTATTACAACTTGGCGAGCTCGAGACATGGAAACGTAACCTGGATTTATTACGTTTTGAGACTTGAAGACGTAACCCGATTTAGTACTTTTTTTATTTTGCTTCTGTATTTTAAAAGTCTTATTGATAATCGTCCTGTTGTGTTTTGTCAGGAGAATATCTCTTATCTCTTAGGAGAATTACACTGCATCTCTCTCTCTCTCTCTCTCTCTCTCTCTCTCTCTCTCTCTCTCTCTCTCTCTCAGGAAAATAAGACTATTTCTTTATCTCGGGAAAAATCATCTCACACTTATTCACTTACTCCTACGTGACTGATGGTAGAGTTACATTAGGTATTTCACAAATCCTACGAATCCAGACGATTTTGGGTGGGTAAATGGGACCCAAGGTGTGTGTGTGTGTAGGCGCTAGTGATGAAAGAAATAGGAAAATAGAAGGACCTATGTGAATGTAAAGGCGCTGGGGATGAAAGAAGTTGAAGAAATGATAACTTGCGTCTTGTGAGTTATTAAACAAATCACATCTACTCGAGGTGATGAATGAAAAAGAAAATACTTACAGATTAAAAAATATCGACTGAGTTATATTGAAAGGTAAATTAATATCTTGGGGTGATTATTATGAGCCTGTATGATAGTTGAAGCTTGTTGTCTTGACGAAGCTTTTGTCTTGGTTGAAGCTTGTTGTCTTGATGAAGCTTTTGTCTTGGTTGAAGCTTATCTTGATGAAGCTTTTGTCTTAGTTGAAACTTGTTGTCTTGATGAAGCTTGTTGTCTTGATGAAGCTTTTGTCTTAGTTGAAGCTTGTTGTTTTGATGAAGCTTGTTGTCTTGACGAAGCTTTTGTCTTGGTTGAAGCTTATCTTGATGAGGCTTTTGTCTTAGTTGAAACTTGTTGTCTTGATCAAGTATGCTGTCTTGATGAAGCTTTTGTCTTGGTTGAAGCTTGCTGTCTTGATGAAGCTTTTGTCTTGGTTGAAGCTTGTTGTCTTGATGAAGCTTTTGTCTTGGTTGAAGCTTGTTGTCTTGATGAAGCTTTTGTCTTAGTTGAAGCTTGTTGTCTTGATGAAGCTTTGTCTTAGTTGAAGCTTGTTGTCTTGATGAAGCTTTTGTCTTGGTTGAAGCTTGTTGTCTTGATGAAGCTTTTGTCTTAGTTGAAGCTTGTTGTCTTGATAAAGCTTTTGTCTTGGTTGAAACTTGGTGTCTTGATGAAGCTTTTGTCTTGGTTGAAGCTTGTTGTCTTGATGAAGCTTTTGTCTTAGTTGAAACTTGTTGTCTTGATGAAGCTTGTTGTCTTGATGAAGCTTTTGTCTTAGTTGAAACTTGTTGTCTTGATGAAGCTTGTTGTCTTGATGAAGCTTTTGTCTGAGTTGAAACTTGTTGTCTTGAAGCTTTTGTCTTGGTTGAAGCTTGTTGTCTTGATGAAGCTTTTGTCTTGTTGAAGCTTGTTGTCTTGATGAAGCTTTTGTCTTAGTTGAAACTTGTTGTCTTGATGAAGCTTGCTGTCTTAATGAAGCTTTTGTCTTAGTTGAAGCTTGTTGTCTTGATGAAGCTTTTGTCTTGGTTGAAGCTTGTTGTCTTGATGAAGCTTTTGTCTTGGTTGAAGCTTGTTGTCTTGATGAAGCTTTTGTCTTAGTTGAAGCTTGTTGTCTTGATGAAGCTTTTGTCTTGGTTGAAGCTTGTTGTCTTGATGAAGCTTTTGTCTTGGTTGAAGCTTGTTGTCTTGATGAAGCTTTTGTCTTAGTTGAAGCTTGTTATCTTGATTGGCGTGAGGTGATTGGTTGATGATTTATCTTCTTGGTAGTTATCTTGAAGACGATGGACGAATTTCTTCACCTGTGTGTGAGTGTGTGCGACTGCAGGATGATATTAATACTCTTCTTCTATGTCACCAGGTATTTGCAACTTACCTGTACCTAATTAGTACAGGTAGAGGGGCATCAGGACAATGATCACCTGTCTTATGTCTGTCTTAGGAACGTTTGTCTGGGTACGGGAGGTTTTTTTTTTTAGATCACCTTAAGAATCTTCGCCCCAGCTTATTCCACCAAAAGATTAACCCCCCTAACCTAACCTACCCTAACCTCCGAAATGGTGGTTAGTCCATAGGTGAAATAAACTGGGGTGGAAATTCTTCAAGTGATCAGATTTTTATTTTTTTTTTAACATATCCTTTAAATTCTTGTCAGACTCGGATCAACAGTTCTGGTAGTTCGCTGTTCAGTGTCTTCAGGTGGCAGTAATAACAATGTGATTTTTTTATTGATTTTCGTGGTTGGGGTGATATTCATCTTGTAAATAAACAGGTGGTGACAGGTGATTGATGGAGGTAACATTAATTACTAATCAGTAGAGGGACCTTTAATATGTGTATGGTTTCTTATAGTGACAAAATGTGATGGTGAAGACGTTACTCTCAACAGTTTAATTCTGCCTTTGTTGGTCGGGTCAGGTCAGGTCAACATTTAGGACCATTTGGAAATATAGGAGGTCAGGTACCGCCATCTTGTTTACGTCCCGGGTCACGACATGGCCGGCCGCCCACAGTGCCACAACACGGAGGAGGGCCTGGTGGCACTCATCACCTGTATTCACTAATTAACTCTTGGTATATTGATAAAATTCACAGTTTGCCTCAAAGTTCACCGGCGTATGTTACTGCGACCACAACAACATTTATCCGGAACCCAAATTTGCCGACAAAACATGAAATTTCAGACATGTTAACAATACCTTTAAAATATAGATCTCCAATCACCCCAAAACTCTGATTTTACTTGAATTTGACATAAGAAACAGACATAAGATGCTTTAAGTAAGATAAGCCAAGGGAAGAATTCGTAAGATCTTTTGAGGGAAGGAGTTGGGTTTTACCTGGTGATACTATTAAGACAACTTTCCCCAATGAGACATTCTATTCTTCAGGTAGACATTTATTTTGTTAACCTCACCAATACAACCAGAAGACACCGACAACAAAATTATTTTCACCAATCGTTGTTTCCTTATTATGTATTACCATTACCTAAACTTCGATACTATTGGGCAAAATACAATAATAAGTCACTTTGTTCACATCTGGTCAATGATTCCTTACTCTGGTGGATGTGAAACAAAAACATTCACAACAAACTATCAAAGAACGTTTTAATGAGTAAGTTTGTATGTTTGTTTGTGGATCAGTGTGTGTTTGTTTTTTGTTTTTCAATATGGCTGCCATGAGTTATTTCAGATATTTAACATGAGTAAAATACGTGATGTCAGTCGTTAATTATCAGTAGGGAAGTTAAGAGCGTTTAGACCTTCTGTTAACTGTATGAGGATATTTAATCAACATTGACAAGAGAAATGGAAGGATGTGTGGAAGAAATTGGTGGATAATTTTAGGTGAGTGGAAGAGATATTTGAAAATTTTATCAGAAATATAATAAAAATAAATGGTAGATTATAGGTGTGTGTGTGTGTGTGTGTGTGTGTGCGTGTGTGTGTGTGTCCAATCTACAGAGCATTAGATTATAGAAGATAGTTTTGCCAATCATAAATTATAATTATAATCAATGATATTATAGATGTGGAGGAGAGTAGACAAGATGGCGGATGTTATAATATTGGATATAATCGCTTTTGTAATTATACGTGAATTATAGAGGTGAAGCAATAGTGTCTAAATCAAATATACCTTTGATAATTAGTTATGATTGTTGAAGGAAGTGAAGGTTGGGATGCAGTGACATGCTCATCAGGTGACATGTTCATCAGGTGTCTTGTTCATCAGGTGTCATGTTCATCAGGTGTCATGTTCATCAGGTGACATGTTCATCAGGTGTCATGTTCATCAGGTGTCATGTTCATCAGGTGTCTTGTTCATCAGGTGACATGTTCATCAGGTGTCATGATCATCAGGTGTCATGTTCATCAGGTGTCATAATCATCAGGTGACATGTTCATCAGGTGTCATGTTCATCAGGTGTCATATTCATCAGGTGACATGTTCATCAGGTGTCATGTTCATCAGGTGACATGTTCATAAGGTGACATGTTCATCAGGTGACATGCTCATCAGGTGACATGTTCATCAGGTGACATGCTCATCAGATGTCATGTTCATCAGGTGTCATGTTCATCAGGTGACATGCTCATCAGGTGTCATGTTCATCAGGTGACATGTTCATCAGGTGACATGTTCATCAGGTGACATGCTCATCAGATGTCATGTTCATCAGGTGTCATGTTCATCAGATGGCATGTTCATCAGGTGTCTTGTTCATCAGGTGTCATGTTCATCAGGTGTCTTGTTCATCAGGTGACATGTTCATCAGGTGACATGCTCATTAGATGTCTTGTTCATCAGGTGTCATGTTCATCAGATGGCATGTTCATCAGGTGTCATGTTCATCACGTGACATGTTCATCAGGTGTTATGTTCATCAGGTGTTATGTTCATCAGGTGACATGTTCATCAGGTGTCATGTTCATCAGGTGACATGTTCATCAGGTGTCATGTTCATCAGGTGTCATGTTCATCAGGTGACATGTTCATCAGATGTCATGTTCATCAGGTGTCATGTTCATCAGATGGCATGTTCATCAGGTGTCATGTTCGTCAGGTGTCATGTTCATCAGGTGTTATGTTCATCAGTGTTATGTTCATCAGGTGCTATGTTCATCAGGTGACATGTTCATCAGGTGTCATGTTCATCAGGTGACATGTTCATCAGGTGTCATGTTCATCAGGTGACATGTTCATCAGGTGTCATGTTCATCAGGTGACATGTTCATCAGGTGACATGCTCATCAGATGTCATGTTCATCAGGTGACAAGTTCATCAGGTGACATGCTCATCAGATGTCATGTTCATCAGGTGTCTTGTTCATCAGGTGTCATGTTCATCAGGTGACATGTTCATCAGGTGTCATGTTCATCAGGTGACATGCTCATCAGATGTCATGTTCATCAGGTGTCATGTTCATCAGATGGCATGTTCATCAGGTGTCTTGTTCATCAGGTGTCATGTTCATCAGGTGTCTTGTTCATCAGGTGACATGTTCATCAGGTGTCATGTTCATCAGGTGTCATGTTCATCAGGTGACATGTTCATCAGGTGTCATGTTCATCAGGTGTCATGTTCATCAGGTGACATGTTCATCAGGTGTCATGTTCATCAGGTGTCATGTTCATCAGGTGTCATGTTCATCAGGTGTCATGTTCATCAGGTGACATGTTCATCAGGTGACATGTTCATCAGGTGTCTTGTTCATCAGGTGTCATGTTCATCAGGTGTCTTGTTCATCAGGTGACATGTTCATCAGGTGTCATGTTCATCAGGTGTCATGTTCATCAGGTGACATGTTCATCAGGTGTCATGTTCATCAGGTGTCATGTTCATCAGGTGACATGTTCATCAGGTGTCATGTTCATCAGGTGTCATATTCATCAGGTGACATGTTCATCACGTGTCATGTTCATCAGGTGTCATGTTCATCAGGTGACATGTTCATCAGGTGACATGTTCATCAGGTGTCATGTTCATCAGGTGTCATATTCATCAGGCGACATGTTCATCAGGTGTCATGTTCATAAGGTGTCATATTCATCAGGTGACATGCTCATCAGATGTCATGTTCATCAGGTGACAGTGACAGTCATCTTATTTGTTGTATTCATGTCATTTTATTGTCCTGTCATGTTCTTTGTTTATAATGGTTTGGTTAGTGTTACAAGTATTATATATTTTTATGAGACTTCTGAGTTTTATAGTTCATTGTACCTTGAAGTTTATTATTATGTTAAAGTAACTCCTATAGTTCTGTAAGTTCCTGAGGCTGTATCCATGTTTTGTATTATTGTCTGTAATATCTGTACAATGTTTACCTCCAAGATACAGCCAACACACACACACACACACACACACACACACGATTCACCATTATAGATTGATAAATACTTCACCAGGTGTTGGCCAGAATCACCAACACTACATGATCTAGATACTGGGATCAGCAGTGACATAAGCAAGTTTGCGGATGACACCAAAATAGGGCGGCAGATTAATTCAGGGCAGGATGCAAATGCACTACAGTGCGTTCATGTTCGGAATAAGGCAACCAGAGTATTGGGTTTTAAATCGAAAAGTGTAAGTAATAGGAGTGCGGAGGTCTTATTGCAATTATATCTTGCGCTAGTCAGGCCGCACCTCGATTATGCTGTTCAGTTCTGGCGCCCTTATAGAATGGTTATCAATTCACTGGAGTCGGTGCAGCGAAGAATGACGAAAATGATTCCGGGACTTAGAAACCTTCCATATCAAGATAAGTTAAAGAAACTTAACTTGCATTCCCTAGAAAGACGAAGTGTGCGGGGAGATATGATAGAAGTATTTAAGTGGGTGAAAGGAATCAATAAAGGGGATATAGATAAAGTTCTTATAATATCCGAGCAGGATAGGACTCGTAGCAACGGATTCAAGTTGGATAAGTTTAGGTTTAGGAGGGAGATAGGAAGAAACTGGTTCACAAATAGGGTGGTAGACGAGTGGAACAAGCTTAGCAACTTTGTAGTGAGTGCGGGAACTCTGGAGAGTTTTGAAAGGAGGCTAGATAGATTCATGGATGATAGAGAGTGGTAGTAACTCTCGACAGGAGCTGCCATGCACAGGCCAACCGGCCTATTGCAGACTCCTAATGTTCTTATGATTATTGTTGGTGATCTTGACGTGTTCTCCATCACAGTCTTGTCTATAGGTTTGCTTTCTTCCCTCCCTTCTTTCCCCCCTCCCTGCCTTCCTCTCTCTCTCCCTCCCTCCCTCCCTCCCTCCCTCCTTCCACTCCTTCCACTCTTTCCCTCCTTCTCCTGTCATCTTCCACCGCCCGTGAAGAGACTCTGATACTCCTTGTAGCAATATGACAGTGACAAGAGATCTTCAGTAACTGTCTAATCATGATTCAGTTGTTGACAGTTCATTAACTAACAGTCTAATAAACTGTCAAGAAGTGAGTGTGAGATATATTTCCCAACTACTGTACAATGAATCTCTCCGTGTCGTAACAAGCAGGTACTAGGAACTTTATGCAACACTGGTGGACATAAACATATTGTACAATTCATGTCAGGTATAGGTCAGGTCACGTCATGTATAGATCAGGTCAAGTCAGGTATAGATCAGGTCACGTCAGGTATAGGTCATGGCACGTCAGGTATAGGTTATGTCAGGTCAGGTATAGGTCAGGCCATGTATATGTTAGGTCATTTCGAGTATAGGCCAGGTCAAGTCAGGTATAAGTCATGTCAGGTCAAGTGTAAAAGCTCAACTAACACACAAAAGAAACACAAATTTAAAAACTAAGCTCAAACACAATACTGTCTCATCATCACCCTGCAACACACAACACATTATCACTGCAACACCCGAACACAAACACAGTGGCTAGGATTATGTATTTACGTAATATATGTAACACTGACTAACATATAAACCCATTACTTTAAACACTTGATAACGCATGAGGAACAGTATATACAGCTTAGGTTAGGTTAGGTGTGTTGTATGTCCTTGGGGTACTTTGTCCTAGTAGTGTTTTTGTCCTTGGGGGAGATATTGTCCTCGGAAAGATTTTGTCCAAGGGGGATTTTGATCTAGGAGAGCTTCTGTCCTAGGAGTGATTTTGTCCTAGGAACATAACATAAGAATGGAGGAAACTGCAGCAATAGGCCCATACGAGGCAGTCCCATTTACACCCAGCCCCTATTGCTCATATATCCATCTAACCTATCTTTGAAGCTATCCAGCGTATTCGAGTTAATGATGATGTTTGGTAACTCGTCCAGTACTCTATTTCCAAACCAATGTTTACCTATTTCGCGCCTAAATCTAAATTTGTCTAATTTAAAACCATTGTTACGAGTTCGCTCCTGGTTGGATAGTTTGAGTACCTTTGATATATCATCTTTGTTTAGCTCAGACTTACATTTATACGCCTCGGTCTTATTGCCCCTCACTCTACGTCTCTCGATGGAGTGCAAATTAAGATGCTTTAACCTGCTTCTGTACTCGAGGTTCCTAATGCCCGGGATTAGTCTTGTCATTCTCCTCTGAATTCTTTCTGGGGATTCTATATCCATTCTGTGATACGGTGACCAGAACTGAACTGCGTAGTCCATGTGCGGTCTGACAAGCTCAAGATATAGTTTTAGGATAACCTCGCTAGTCTTGTTACAAACACTCCTTTGTATGAACCCAAGTACTTTGTTAGCCTTGTCTCGAGCTAATACACATTGTTGACTCGGAGGGATTTTGTCCAGCACTCTCCTACTCGTCATCATATAAGTGTAATCTCATTAAAAAGTTTTAGGATACAAGAATAATTATAATCTTGTGAAGAATATTTCAATGTTTAGAAATTTTTCACAATTCTACCTGTCTGTACCTGTTGTCACACCAAATGACGGTGATGAACAAGACATCCAGGTAACTCTCACTTATTGACTTACCTGTTGTAATCACTCTAATCTAATGGTAATAAGGTTATGGAGGTGCTATCTACTCTTAGTCGAATTGCCTTCTTTGTGATCATTGTTGGTATAATTATCTGCACTGAAAACATTGATTGTATACCTATACTGTTTATAGACATGACTAGTCAGTGAACTTGTATGAAAAATTTACTGCAAATATCTATTTATCTCTCTCTGTCTGTCTGTCTAGACCACTGGTGGACAACTCGCCAAACCACATTGGTGGATCACTGACCAAGACCACACTGGTCATCACTGGCCAAGACCACACTGGTGGATCACTGGCCTAAGAATACCCAGTATCAAAGATAAAATAATTGAAGTCAACCTCATGATAGCCCTGAGGCTTCTGCGTGGTGATCCTGATAACATTGCTTCTAAGAAACTGCTGGAATATATGAGTCATGAAACTGGTGAATCTAGTGACCCAAACTACCGCTACACACATGAGGATGTTTGGACTAGACCATCTGTACAAAGCTGAGACACACCAGCACTTCCTGCCACCCTGGCGGACAGTTCCCTTCGACATGACAACACCCTTGTACCCGCCTACACACCTGACCACACACAATCCTTATCTCCAACACATTGCCAAAGTGAGAGCTCTTGACCACACACATAACCTGCAGACTGAAGATAACATCACACAGACCATCTACATTGACGGCTCTCTTAACACTGTCTGTGGAAGGGTTGGAAGTGCTGCCACTGTGGCTCACCCTAAAGGTAATGTAATAGAGAAAGGAGCTCGAATTAGTAACTGGTCATCCAATCTACAAACTGAACTATTTGCCATACTCACAGCCCTGAAACTTATCCTCACTACTTGCTCTTGATACCCTAAACTCAGATTGTCACCCGCTTGTCTCTGAAGCCAGACAAAAGTATATGTGTCTTGTTGACGGGGGGTCAGGATCAAGCTGCTGTGGATCCCCCCTCACAGAGGCATCAGTCAACATAATAGAGTTGATGCCTTAGCTAAACTCGCGTCCAACAATGACAATGCTGAATACAATCTAGGAGTGTCGAATAAAACCCTGCAAACTAAAAACTATGAACAGGAAAGAACTTGTTGATAAATTTGAAGCCAATAGACAAGTGCAAACAGGCACTAGTCAATCCATTGTTTACCATGATGAGATGTATCAAGTAAAACATGTTTATGGAGCAAGTAACAAGATCACTAGATTACAAGATGTTGTAACCGCTAGACTAAGGTTAGGATATAAGTATACTGTACCTTTGGCAGTATGTTCCTCAAGCAGATGTGAACAAAATTAAATGTAAAGTGTGTGGCCAGACATATGGCAACACACTCCAACACTACGTCTTAGACTGTGAAAAAATAGAATCTAATAGGGATAGATCCAAGCGCACTGTGTATGTAATGGCATCTAGTACCTCATCATAATGTTATGCACCGCCTTAAACAATGTACTGGAAATACTCTGTAACATTCATTGCCATAATATCAAAATCACTGGGGTCTGATAAACACCCTTTGTGGCCTCTACTCTGTAATCCCGTTTATGCTACCGCTCACAGTATGAGTATGGGGTGCACAATAAACTAGCTGGTGATCGCGGTAAAATTGTAATTCAATTGGCCAAGACCACACTGGTGGATCACTGGCCAAGACCACACTGGTGGGTCACTAGCCAAGACCACACTGGTGGGTCACTGGCCAAGACCACACTGGTGGGTCACTGGCCAAGACCACACTGGTGGATCACTGGCCAAGACCACACTGGTGGGTCACTGGCCAAGACCACACTGGTGGATCACTGGCCAAGACCACACTGGTGGATCACTGGCCAAGACCACACTGGTGGGTCACTGGCCAAGACCACACTGGTGGGTCACTGGCCAAGACCACACTGGTGGGTCACTGGCCAAGACCACACTGGTGGGTCACTGGCCAAGACCACACTGGTGGATCACTGGCCAAGACCACACTGGTGGATCACTGGCCAAGACCACACTGGTGGGTCACTGGCCAAGACCACACTGGTGGGTCACTGGCCAAGACCACACTGGTGGGTCACTGGCCAAGACCACACTGGTGGATCACTGGCCAAGACCACACTGGTGGGTCACTGGCCAAGACCACACTGGTGGGTCACTGACCAAGACCACACTGGTGGGTCACTGGCCAAGACCACACTGGTGGGTCACTGGCCAAGACCACACTGGTGGATCACTGGCCAAGACGTGACTCTAAACAGTTTAATTTTTCCTTTTGTTGGTCAAGTCAACATTTAGGACCATTTAGGGATACAGGAGGTCAGGCGCCGCCATCTTGTTGACGTCCCGGGTCACGACATGGCCGGCCGCCCACAGTGCCACAACACGGAGGAGGGCGGCGGCACTCATGGCACTCATCACCCATGACCAGTAACCAGTGATGAGAGCAACACAAAATATAATTAAGATATAAATATTTGAGATATATAACGAATTTACACACTTGGCCACAGTACGACTGATAAGGGAGGGGGGGGGGGGATTGATGTATTTCTAGGTGATGAACTAAAATGAAGCGAGAGTATTGCTGTGACAAACATGCAAGTGCCCCTACATTTAGGTGATCACAAAAACATCTAATAACTAATGTGACCTTCTCTAGCCTACTACACTCTAGGTGGCGCCGGGGAAATGCTTCTGGTGGTCATCTTGGTGTGTCCTCCCAGTCCTGGCACCTGGGCATCTCTTGTGTAGGATGACTCTGACGTGTTGTATCACCTTAAGGACTGTTGACCTCATTGCACAGGGACTTAATACACCCATAAAAGGCCATTTAATAGGTGTTAATTATGTTGTCCTCATACCTGTGGACTGTCCGTGTATCGTACCGTCGTGTGGAGGTGTGCAGTACAGGGTGGTTCACTAGGCTGTAGAGAGCCACCCTGTATGTCACCTGTTTCTCGCCCACCCTGTACTGTACTTATCCAGGTGTCAATGCTGTTGTCGTTCACTTTACATATGTATTAAATAGGCTGAATAAACTTCTTCAATTGAATAGTTGTACCCCAACACACTGCTGCCCACACCATGACTGAACCTCCGTCGGCAGAGGTCAATTTCAACAATATTGACGCCAGCATACTTGTGTTGCTCACGTCTCCACACCCCTGCAAGGGTATTGGTAGTCGATACTGTACATCGACTCTCATTTATGAAGACTCAGTCATCTCCAGTTGACGAGAACAGTGTTAACCTGGCAGTCATAACACCTGTGGCCGGTCGTGGGGCCTCGTACCATCATCAGGGGGACGAGTCCTTACTGTCTGGTGGTCTAACAGCGCCGCTACGAGGATGACCTGTAGTCTGGCGATCCGGATGAGGCAGTGGCCTTACCCAGGAGTGATCGGGGGTGTAGGACCCGTCCTCCAGGTGCCTCCTACACACCTGGAGACACATCAGTCCCTTAGGCCACCACTCTGACGGTCACCATCTGTCAGCCACTACAACGCCCTGACAACTTCATCTTGGTCTAGATATCGTCTGACACCATTAACCAACATCGAGCAGCCAAGATGGTGGATGAGAAGTTGAGGTGGGGATAACTCCTTCTGCCGGAGCCTGACACCACTGTCCTGTAGGGGTGATCAGACACAAGGATGCCTGACGGGGTCTTGTGTAGTTCATCCAACCCTTCAGGTAGTTATCCTGGTCTTCATCTACGGTGGTTCATGTGTGACACAAACAAACAATGCTCTTTTAATTTATTTTTAACACGTATATGCGGCACAGGTGTTCAGGCGTCTTAAGATGGGAGTTTTAGTGTATAATTTATTTCTATTTGCAGCTAATGCCATTTACCATCTTGAAATTTGGTCTATGGAATAAACTTCACATTACGCCAGGCTGTGTGTGTCTGTTTGTGTCTATATGCCTATTCGGGGGAGTGTCTGGCTGAAGCTTCATCCATTGTCGTAGCTCTCAGGACTCCAAATGGAAACCTAACGACTCTCTGTTGTTTCTCTTAATGTGAAAATACCAGATGACGACAGCCACGCCCAGCCTCGTGACAACACCTGAAGCTACACGTGTCAGGGTTGAGATTTGTTCAGGTGTTTCATAAGGATTTTTTTCTCGGGTTGTTTGTACACCTGTAAGTCATTAATTCATACATCCATCAGGTCATTCAACAAACCACAGGAGAGAAATAGATTAAACGAATCTTACGTTACTGGTTTTAAGGAAGGAAACAAAATGGCGGAAGATGCAGTGTCCTAATACCTGCTTATTACCTGTTGATATGATCGCATTCTTCATATCAGTACACGAATACAAAAAATCTTGCTGTAATTATCAAATACAAATAGGTGGTGTATGCTTACGTTATAATACAGTACACCAGTACAGGTATACTCTAACACCTGCCAATTGAAGGCTGGTACACAGGTGTCTTCCTCCTACTTGTGTTCATTGTCCTCTTGTTGTCCTGCTAGATATTAATTATTTTGTTATTGTTTATCATCTTGCTGTAGTTGTCGTGGGAACATTATTTCAGCGTTTATGAAATATTTACAAAGCAATACCTGTCTTTATCCAATTAATATGTATAGAGTAATATTTGTCTTTGATCATTATTTATAGAACGTCTGTCAAGCATTCAACAACATGTAGGCTTAGATCAGGACTTTTATCATCCCAGTGTGATCAGCGGAAAGTGATCAGCATAGTTTAATCATCGTCGTCTGATCACTCTCATGAGATCAGTTTTGAGGTCTCCATCTAGTTGTAAACATTACCTCAGTCTGAAGATTTTTGTAGTCCTCGTTATCCTGAACAACAACAACAACAACAACAACAACTGGTTAATGGACAGATTACAACATTATCCCATAACCACCACCACCACCACCACCACCACACAACAACAACAACAACTGGTTAATGGACAGATTACAACATTATCCCACAACAACCACCACCACCACAACAACAACTGGTTAATGGACAGATTACAACATTATCCCATAACCACCACCACCACCACCACAACAACAGCAACAACAACAACAACAACAACTGGTTAATGGACAGATTACAACATTATCCCATAACCACCACCACCACCACCACAACCACCACCAACACAACAACAACAACCACCACCACCACCACAACAACAACCACCACAACAACAACACAAACGAGAAACAACTGACTGATGAGCAATACGACACTTCCTCTCAGTGACCTCCCAACCACAACTTCCTCAATTCACATCACTGTTGTTTTCTGGCCACGATTATTTCTTTGTTTACTTTTCACACATACCTGAGCGGAACTAACCCCCCCCCCCCCTTCATAATGGTGAGGTGGAAGCCTACGGGAAGATGGTTGAACAGGGCTTCATGGTGTGGTCTTCATGGTGTGGTCTTCATGGTGAGATCAGTGTAATGTGGTCAACGTATTGTGGTCAGGTAGATATTCATTATTTATTTTATCGCTGCGAGTAACGTTACACACCTGTCACACACCTGTCACACCTGTCACACATTTGTCATACACTTGTCTCGGTTATCTCACCTCTGCTACCTGTACGTTGAGTCTTGATTCAGTAATATACACCTGTGTCTTGGAGTCTTGAGCTGAGGTATGCTGGTAAAGACAATATTGAGTGTTGTGTTTCCTGTCAGTAGAGCTTCTATATCTGCCCTGCCCTGCCCTGCCCTGCCCTGCCCTGCTCCTGCCCTGCCCTGCCCTGCCCTCCCCTGCCCTCCCCTCCCCTGACCCTGCCCTGCCCCTCCCCTGCCCTGCCCTGCCCTGCCCTGATCCTGCCCTGCCCCTGCCCTGCCCTGCCCTGCCATGACCTGACCCGACCCTGCCCTGCCATGCCCTGCCCTGCCCTGCCCTGCCATGACCTGACCCGACCCTGCCCTGCCCTGCCCTGCCCTGCCCTGCCCCTGACCTGACCCTGCCCTGCCCTGATCTGATCCTGCCCTGCCCTGCCCTGCCCTGCCCTGCCCTGCCCTGCCATGACCTGATCTGATCCTGCCCTGCCCTGCCCTGCCCTGATCCTTCCCTGACTTGCCCTTAGGTTGGTTCTAGGAGCGGGTGTTGTAGTAGAGTATTTTGATAACCTCTACTGCTTGTTATGACGCTGTGAGGTTTAGTGTAGTTATAAAGGTAGTAGTTGGGATGTGTAGTTACCTCGCCGGCCGCAGTCATCACAGTGTCATTAAGCAATATGTGTTAAATTCACAAGAAAAAATCCAACAGGAACTGGGCATTATAAGAAGTGTGGAATTAAACCGCATGTTTACACAAGTACTGTATACAAGACAAATTTAAGTGACCTATTGGGTGAAAATGTATATTACTCAGCGTAGTTAAATATATTTCACTTTCAACAATACAAAGGAAATGGTTACTTAAGACTCGTAGGGAAGCTTTGTGTAATCTGGTTCAAATTTGGTAGATGCTGCTCCCACAAGTTCCTTTGTGTTAGTGAGCGGTAGTGTACTTGTTCTTATCGTAAGTCTGCTGGCAACATTGAAACACCATGAAGTCTACTGGTGTCTCTGTTATGTGATGCACTTTTTTTTCCCCCAAATTCCACTAATGACTCTGTAGGTCCAGGATCTACAACTGTGCATCACCAAGACCTGCCTCGTCAATATAGCGTTAAAAAAAATCATGGACTTGAAACAAATGGGGGCAAAATTATCTTATTCTGAATCTCAAAAAAAAAACCCTGTGAATTTGGGCTGTTATCATTACAAGCATTGAGTGTGTACTTGTGTGTGTGTGTTATCAGCTGCCAGGTGTAATGTTTCTCAGTGTATCAAAGAGTATCACATTTGGTTGCATCAAGTGTTCAAACAACCTCATCTTACTTTATCAACTTAGGCGGCCACTCACCACATATTTTGGATGCCGTCATGACGGCCGCAAATTTTAATTTTCTGGCCGCATGCAACCGGAAATAGAAAGGTTGCGGACCTTTGCTGTAGAATAATACTGTACTAACACTTGTCTGTCGTGTGGATGTGTATCTGTGTCCAGAAACTTCTTAACTCTGTCTTAAAACTGTGTTGGTGTCGCGTCACCAGTTTAGTCTGTTCATACAAACTCAGCATCCTCCAGATATACAATAAATATACAAAATGAAATTCAGTCAAGATCTATTTCTAAGAATGATTCAAGAGACAATTGGTTTATATTTTCACGAAATTGTTCTGAAGGTTGTGACTCCATGTTACAGGTTATATATACATGAACACCTTCGGAAGTGTCTGTTATACCTGTACCAGTAGTCAGAAATCTACAGCGGGATCTGGTAAGGAAAACTGTACCCAGGTAAAGCTTCCTTCATGCCTGTTAATCTGGTGAAAAGGCACGAATGTATAATTGGAATGACGAAATAAAATTGGCTAAATTGATATTTTTTGTCATTAATATTAAAAAGAATACAGTATATATATATATATATATATATATATATATATATATATATATATATATATATATATATATATATATATATATATATATATATAACCCCACGCTCCCTCCCCACCCCCACGCTCTCCCCTACCCTCCACGCATTCTCCCTACCCTCACGTTCTCTTCCTCCCTGCCCGCTCTCTCCCTACCATCACGTTCTCTCCCTCCCTACCATCACGTTCTCTCCCTCCCTCCCCGCTCTCTCCCTCCCTCCCCGCTCTCTCCCTCCCTCCCCTCTCTCTCTCCCTATCTCGACGTTATCTCCCTCCCTTGACGTTTTCTCCCTTCCTTGACGTTCTCTCCCTCCTTCCACATTCTGTCTCTCCCTCTACGCTCCCTCCCTCCGTCTACACTTCCTCCCTCCCTTCCACGCTCACTTCCGATGTACCCACCTTTGCTAGCCACCCTATCTCCCTCGCCAACACGTCCCTCCCTTCCCCCTCCATTAGTTCCCTTTCCCATCTCCCCTCCCCCCACCAGACCCCCATTCCTGTCGATAAATCTACACTCCATACTGTATTATTAAACAGATTTCGTGAATTAGATCCCATGCAACATTTAAATATACAGGGTATATATTTTTTTAACCTCGCTAAAATTGGAGGTTTGTATCATCAATGGACAGCATTTGTTAATATCCAGCCAAATGTTACTGGGTTAACCTGAGCTTGGAGGGAAAATAATGTCACTTAGTCTGTATGTGATGATTTTTTTTCCTCGATAAGTTGTTCTCAGGTTAACATTTGGTGATGATAATAAATGTTTGCGTAAATTGGCGGTGGTTTAGGTTTTTGTTTTCTGTCGTCTTTTTTTTTTATTCTTTATCATGTAAGTTATTATTTTTCATCTTTTATTTTTGGTGAATTCAGTGTGAAATTTTATTTGAATATTATTTTTTTTATGTAAATTACCATTTGATATGTTCAGTAATTTATATAAATTCTTATGATATTCGTTATATAAATTAAGTGATTTTATAGATAATTTTGTGTAGAATGTTATTTTGTATGTTCATTATTCTATATAAACTGCCATTTGTATAATTTAGTATGTGGGGTTTATTTCAGTGAGCCGCTGCAGCTTGTTCATAATCATTTCATTTGTACCAAAACAACATTATAGGACCGGTGATGTCCCCAGGGCAACATTATTAAGTGATAAACCTGGTTCAAAATACTCTATAGTATGAGAAACACACACACAGGTAAACAGAACACGTAACCTTATTAATCACCCAGGTGTATCGAGGAAGTTATACTGTAGTGCAGAAACTTGTTAATTGTATGGAAGGTTTTTGTTTTTCTATTTGCTGATCAAGGACTTGTATTGGTATTACACAGTTAAATTTGGTAAACAGCATTTAACCGTATACGCTCATAATGATTAGTCACATTGGTTCTCAAACACTCTCTCTCTCTCTCTCTCTCTCTCTCTCTCTCTCTCTCTCGTACGTACGTGTGTCTGTGTATGCATGATTACCTTTAAAAAATGATGTCCTTCCACAAACGATAATAAATGACTCCCGTATATGACCCTTTGAACAAGACACGCTGCTGTGTAACTTCTTAATAATAACCCGCTCCACACTTTATATTCACCCCCCCTCCTCTCCTCATCTGTTTTCCTAACCCTCATCTCGTCCAAAGTTGGGTTTCCTAAGGACACATTTTCGTACATTTCAACTCATCCCATGGAGGACGGAACACCTCCCAGGTTGGCCACGTCTCTCTCTGCCAGCCCTTAGATCTGTACCGGGCGTCTCACGGGCGACTGTACTTAAGCATGCCCATAGTGATGGAGTGATAGCTGCTGTTTGGTCGGTGATTGTCAGGTATTGGTTGTATATGTGATCAATAATAGCTGTGGTTATTATTATTATTATTATTATTATTATTATTATTATTATTATTATACTTTCTTTTTAGTTGTGGGAGGGATAAGTGTGTTAGGTCGCTTAATTTTGGTCTCAACTTTGTCAGTGGGTGACGTTACGTGGACTCCGGAGGGGGGGGGGGGGTCGCTTGCTTAATTATACACTACCTGCAAGCACCCAAAAATGTAGCTTATTACAACGCTAAGTGCTCGTTAACTTAATGCTGGAGCTGAAAGAGAAATACGACATTAATATTGAAGGTGTTAAAGATTAGGACGATAATTTGCTTTGGGGTGGAATTGGGGAGTGAAGTCGGTATTAATAATAATAATAATGATAAAAAATGCGCTACTATGACTACTACTACTACTACTACTACTACTACTACATAATAATAATAATAATAATAATAATAATAATAATTATCTCTGGGTATAGTAATGGTAATAATAGTGTGTAATTAATCACAAGAATTAGTTACATATAGCGATGAGTTCGTTTGTAATTATATAGACCCTTTAACACACAACAAATGGTAGTTGAAATTGTGTGCACTAAGAGGAGGTCCGTGCCTCACCCGTTGTGAGTACACCACACTACCACGGCACTGTACGTGCTCACAGGTCACAACTGATATTTACATTTAAATGAACTTTGCATAAAAATACTGAATGGGAACCTGACATGCACGTCCAGCCATTGTTGTTGTGACGTGATTTTTGTGGATTATTTTTCAATGTTGTTAAAGCGTTTATTTATCTACAGTGTGCGGGGGGGGGGGGGGGGAGGGGGTCACTCCTTGTATGTTTGTTTGGAATTAAATTATCTTAAGACGGATTTCAACGGCTAACATCAAAGTTAGATTATAGGTTAGATTATATATTCGTCGATATTGAATATAATTTTGAAGAAGGTTGCAATAAAGTGAACTGGATAGATGTAATAAAACTTGGTAGGTGGGTGTAATGCTGCTGAATTAAGAAGTGATAAAGGCTATGTGAGTATATATGAAAGGCTCTAGGTCACGGCTCTAGGTCACGGGACTAGGTTCACGGCTCTAGGTCACGGCACTAGGTTTCCGGTTCTAGTTCACGGCTCTAGGTCACGGGAATAGGTTTACGGTTCTAGTTCACGGCTCTAGATCACGGCTCTAGGTCACGTTTCTAGTTCACGGGACTCGGTTCACGGCTGTAGGTCCTGGCTCAAGGTCACGGCTCTAGGTTACGGGACTGGGTCACGGCACGGCTCTAGGTCACGGCTGTCACGGTGCAAGGTCACGGTTCTAGGTCACGGCTCTTAAATCACGGCTATAGGTCACGATGCAAAGTCATGGCTCTAGGTCATGGCTGTCACGACTCAGGGTCACGGCTCTGTCAAGGATATATGTCCCGGATCTTGGTCACGGCTCTAGGACACAGCCCTAGGTCACGGTTCAAGGTCACGGCTCTAGGTCACGGGTATAGGTCACGGATCTAGGTCACAGTTCAAGGTCACGACTCTGTCACAGTTCAAGGTCAAAGTTCTAGATCAAAACTCTAGGTCACGGCTCTAGGTCACGGTTCAAGGCAAGGTTCTAGGTCACGGCTCTAGGTCACAGCTCTAGGTCACGGATCTAGGTCACAGCTCCAGTTCACGACTCTGTCACGGTTCAAGGTCAAAGTTCTAGATCAAAACTCTAGGTCACTGCTCTAGGTCACGGCTCAAGGTCTCGGTTCAAGGCAAGACTCTAGGTCACGGCTCTTGGTCACGGCTCTAGGTCAAATACTTTCGACGAAATACCTCATTATCGGATGGACAGTTTAATTTAACTTTGCCAAAAAATTGGATAATGTCTCCTCATAACCCCACCCTTCCTCTCCTTTACCTTACCTTCCCCCTCTCTCACTTTCTCTTCCCTCTTTCCCTCCTCTCTTTCCTTTTCCATTTCTCCTTCTCCTTCCCCCTCCCTTTATTCCCTCTCCCTTCTCTCCCACCCCTTCCTCTCCCCTCCCTCTCTCCCCTCCCTTTCTCCTTCTCCCTCTTCTCCCATCCCCTCTGCCATCCCCCTATCCATCCCCTTTCTCCTTCTCCCTCCTCTCCCTGCCCCTCCCTTTTTCCCACCCCTTTCCCCTACCCTCTATCCCATCCCCTTTCTCCTTTTCCCTCTTCCTTCCCTTTCCCTCCCCCTTCCCTTTCCCTCCTTCCCCTTTCTCCTCCACTACCCCCCCCCGTTCTTCCTCCACTCGGCCTCCCTTCTTCTTTCACTCAATAAAATTATTATTATTATTATTATTATTATTATTATTATTATTATTATTATTATTATTTCCGCTTCAGTAAAGAGATATAGGAAAGAGGTACTGTAATTTTGTCTGTTAAAAAAAATAAAAATAAAAAATTCCAAAGGAAACTCAGATTTTTTGGTTTGATATGCAACACACACTAAAAAAATTATTGTTTTTTCTAATGTACTGTAGTGTATATTGTTATGGTGATACCAAAACTTTGATCCCTTTTTTTGGAGAAATTCATAGAACAAAAATTATAAGCCCTTTAAAATTTTAATGATCTATATAAAAATGTTAACCTAACCTACCTAACTTAACCTAACTGGAAACTGACTTAACTATCATAAAATAAAGTATACTGTCTTTCATATTTTAAAGGTTGGATTAAGGACAAATTCACTTAGGTTAATTTATGGTCACAGTTAATTAGTCAAGTCTGACATATTTCTGTTGTACGTATATCACATTTATTGAATATTCATAATTTCATTATCTTTGAATATCCAAGAATTGTAATATAAAAACAATTAACGGTAAAGGCAGTCATACCTGTGATTACTTTCTACAATTATTGCATCTAGCTATAATTGAGTGGAGCATCAAGGTGAGTTAGGTAAGATACAAGGAGTTTAAAGATGAAAATGTATTACAGTCTCTCCTCGACTTACGACGGTGTTCCGTCCCGACGACCATGTCGTAATACCTGAAATATTATTATTAAATATTATCATCAATGACTTCTTTTGGTATTAAACAATACAATTTGGTGCTAATTTTTTCCTCTTATATAAAGTAGCTTTAGTGTATAGGGTGAAACATCTATCATGAAGTGATTGTCATTAGAACTTTACGGGGTCTGAATTTGTAAAAAAAACACAACTAATGTGTTTAATCTACTCATAATCAATTTGGTAAAATGAATGTTTAGGTCATCCACCTCTACTTGGCATTTGAAAAAACATAATTTCAATGTCACCAAACCTAACCTAACCCAACTTAACTAATCTAACATAACCTAACTTAACTGGTAAAAATCGGTCAACTTAAAATCATTAAATTCGCTGGATGGCCAAAAAGATAATATCATCATCAATTCCATTTCCTTTCGAAGGACTTATTCATTTTTGTTGAAATCATGGACATACAAAGCCAATATATCTACATTTGATTCTACCAGTGTGAATGGCAAAGTTAATTAATATCACCACTCCAACTGTTGGCCCAAACAAGTCATAAAGTAGTTCTTTTTTTGTAATACATCGAGTCACTAAGGGAATAAAAAAATAAAACATGAATTTAGGTCACTGAATTTATCTTATTAGTAGCAAATTGTGGTTAAACTGATGCACAAATGAAACATGCCTGGGAAGTACCTAGCACTAGTTACCTGGCATATTTGGACTTATTAAAATATGAAATCTAGGCTAATAAGTAATTATACTAAGGAAATGATTATTTTGGTAGTGCTGGACAGTTATTAATTGCGCTCATTACGAAAATTGGGTCGATATTAATTCTGATAAAGGACGTCATTCACCATCCCAGAGGAAGCTGTTCTCACCACTCTTCAAATAGACCATTTACGACTTTTTTTTAGTTCAATTTGATTTCAATACATTTCTACACATAAATTAGTTGTATTAGTTATCTTAAAGGCTTACCTTTTATGATGGTTAGGCGAATTTGGAGGATATAAACGGCGAGTAGAGGCTGGCGGCATTTTTCGTACACAAACATGGACAGCTTTTAAAAAGAACAATTCAATTCTGCATTTCCTGTTCTGTATGGAGTACATCGTATAACAAATATTATTCCTTTGCAGATTTATACATTTTATGTCCATCCAAATCAATTTTCTTTCTTTTGGTTTCAAAAATAGTTCCCGGACGAAATTTCCCCATGTTCCAATAACGATGGCTGTCCACGGGTGAACCTCGTGGAGAACTAAGTTGTTCCTGGAAATGAAATGGAAGGAGGATTTACTAAGTCACTTCAATGTTGATATTGTGTTCTCTATCTCTCTCTTGTGTGTGGTTTTTTTTTTACGGGAATTAGCCAACCCGGGAACAGGTCAAACGACCCACAACGGAGCCTGGGGGGCGAAAAAAAAGAACTTTATTTTTATGAGATTCTGTCTGTTCGTCCATCTTGTGCGGGCAATCAACATGGTAGGTAGTGAGCCGGTCGAGTCTCTGTTGTTTTGACGCTTTTTTGTTTTTTTAATGCCCCAATTTAAAAGAGTGACTTACAGTAGATGAATTCGCCATTTGGGGGTAAGGGTGGGGGAGTGAGGGTGGAGGGTGGGGGTTGGCGGGGTGAGGGTGGAGGGTGGGGGATGAGGGGTGTGGTAATGGAGAAGGT
This sequence comes from Homarus gammarus, assembly GCA_958450375.1. Lineage (NCBI taxonomy): Eukaryota > Metazoa > Arthropoda > Malacostraca > Decapoda > Nephropidae > Homarus > Homarus gammarus. Next base: position 71,831 of record CAUDMG010003283.1, read on the forward strand.
TTAGGTGAGGGAATTGAGTGGACAAAGACTTGAGAATCCAACAGAGATATACACAAGATAGTCATACACACACATACATGGCAGTCATATGCACAAGACAGTCATATACGCACACACACACACACGAGTCATGTACACAAGAAGACAAGTCATACACGCCCACATAGCTTGAATGTTGTACGGAGTGCCCCATTATATCTCTATGTTAATAAACGTCTACTTTTGGAGGTTGACTGCGTAAATATATGAATTATTAAAGAAAAACAGGAAAAACAGCTAATGTAACATAAATAGACCTTCCAAAAAGTCGATAGTAATTCCCCTGCCTGTGACACGACAAAGTAAGTACCTCTATCTAGCTCCTCCAGTCCCAGATCGAGGCAAGGCCAAGCCAGTTCATCACTTACTAACTAAACTCTCGGGTAGGTGTTGGGTGGTGTGGTGCAGTGCGTGGTGAAGGGTGGTGAAGTGTTGGGTAGGGTGGTGTGGGGTGGTGTAAGGTAAGGTAAGGTTAGGTAGGGTAGGACATCCCGTCTATAACCCCCCACCCACACCCATCATCCTCTCACCCATCCTGGGAGGTGGGGAATGGTACCATCCGTCAGCCAACAAGAGAAGGTACCAAGAACCACTGACTGGGAAGGGTGAGAGGATGATGGGGTGGGTGGGAAGAGGGATGATGAGAGGGTAGTGTAGTGTACTAAAAAATAAAAAAATAAATAAAAAAATAAAAAAATAAAAAAAAGTGTAGTGTAGGGGTAGTGTAGTAAAAAAAGAAAAAAAAGTGTGGTGGGTCGTTGCGGTGGGTCGTTGGGTTCGTTGCGTTGCGGTGGGTCGTTGGGTGCATTGCGGTGGGTCGTTGGGTTCGTTGCGTTGCGGTGGGTCGTTGCGTTGGGTCGTTGGGTGCGTTGCGGTGGGTCGTTGGGTGCGTTGCGGTGGGTCGTTGGGTGCATTGCGGTGGGTCGTTGCGGTGGTGCGTTGCGTTGGGTCGTTGGGTTCGTTGCGTTGCGGTGGGTCGTTGCGTTGGGTGCGTTGCGTTGGGTCGTTGGGTTCGTTGCGTTGCGGTGGGTCGTTGGGTGCGTTGCGGTGGGTCGTTGGGTTCGTTGCGTTGCGGTGGGTCGTTGCGGTGGTGCGTTGCGTTGGGTTCGTTGCGGTGGGTCGTTGGGTTCGTTGCGTTGCGTTGGGTCGTTGGGTTCGTTGCGGTGGGTCGTTGGGTTCGTTGCGGTGGGTCGTTGGGTTCGTTGCATTGCGTTGGGTCGTTGGGTTCGTTGCGTTGCGGTGAGTCGTTGGGTTCGTTGGGGTGGGTCGTAGCGGTTTTTGCTGGGTCGTTCGATTCTTTTGGTGTTTTTTTTTAACTTAAATGATTAATATAATTGAGAATAATAATTAGAACATTTATAATTACTGTAATTCCTGGTCATTTGTCAACAACATCAGAATTGAGACAGCACAAATAATACGTCATAAAATAGGGTAGTGTTGGGTAGGGTGGTGTAGGGTGGTGTATTGGGGGAATGGAGAGGATGAAGGGGTGGGTGGGGTGAGAGGGATGATGGGGAGTGGGGGATGAGGAGAGGGAATCCACATCCTTCCCAGGAAGTGGAGACTGGTACAATCCGTCAGGCGCCGACAGAAGGTATCAGGACCCACCGACTGGGAAGTGTGTGTGTAGGGTGGTGTAGTGTGGGGTATGGTGGTGCAGTGGGGGTGTAGTATGGGGTATGGTGGTGTAGGGTGGTGTACGGTAAGGTATCAGGACCCACCGACTGGGAAGTGTGTGTGTAGGGTGGTGTAGTGGGTGGTGTAGTGTGGGGTATGGTGGTGTAGTGAGGGTGTAGTGGGTGGTGTAGTATGGGGTATGGTGGTGTAGGGTGGTGTACGGTAAGGTATCAGGACCCACCGACTGGGAAGTGTGTGTGTAGGGTGGTGTAGTATGGGGTATGGTGGTGTAGGGTGGTGTACGGTAAGGTATCAGGACCCACCGACTGGGAAGGGTGTGGAATCCCCCCATCCCCCATCCACACCCATCCTGGGAGGTGGAGAATGGCACCATCCGGTAGTTGGCAACGGAAGGTATCAGGACCCACCGACTGGGAAGGGTGTGGAATCCCCCCATCCCCCATCTATCTGTGTCTCTGTGTCTGACTGTTTCTGCCAGTCTGTCTCACAATATCGATCTCTGTCTGTCTTTCTCATTTTCTGCTTCTGTTTTTCTGTCTGTCTGTCTCTTTCGTCTATATGTTAGTCTATGTTTTGTCTGTTTCAGTTTGGGTGACAGCGGTCGAGCCTGAGAAGAGCGCCGGACCTTCTTATTTACGGCGATTCCTTCTTTATCTTGAGTTATTAGCCAAGATTGTCTGTCTCTCCCTGTCTGCCTCTGACTGTCTGTCTGTCTCCGCTCGTCTGTTTGTCTGTCTGTATGTCTTTTTCTGTCTGTGTCTTTCGGTGTTTGTCCGTTTGTCTGACGGTTTCTGTCTATTTCTGTGTGTCTGTCTGTTTGTTTGTCTGTCTGTCTGTGTCTGTCCGTCTGTCTGTTTTTCTAACTGTCTCTGTTTGTCTGTCTGTCTACAAATCCTCCCTAAGGAATCCTATCCTATAAATCAACATACCCGACCACCGCCCCCCCCCGCCCCCCAACAAAAAATAAATAAATAATTAACAAAATAAAAATAAATAAATAAATTAATAAATAAAAAAATAAAAAATAAAATAAAATAATAAATAAATACAATAAAATAAAATACCAACCAACCTCCAAACACAGCAACACCCCCCCCCCCCCCCCCCCAGACAAAGCCGCTCAGAAATACTGACAATTCTCCATACCCAACCTCAGCGACAACCCTCTCAATAAAAACAACCTAACTCAACAACTCCTTTCAACAAAAAACAGACAGAAAGACAGACAGAGAGACAGAACAGACAGCCACAGACCGACATAGTGGAAAGACAGAGAGGCTGAGACAGACAGATAAGACAGAACGAGACAAACACAGACAGACATTGACAGACATTGTAAAAATAGACTGGCAGACAGAGACAGACTGACGGACAGACAAACAGAGATACAAAGACAGACAGAGACTGAGAGACAGACGGACAGAGACAGTTAGACAAACTAACTCTACCAAAGCACCAATCACCTACTGCGGCACCAAGAGACGCCAACCCCAGTAAACAGAAACCCTCCTCCTGGTGTACATTAACACAGTATAACCTTTTTCTTCTATATTTTAAATTTATTTCTGTTCCTTTTTCGCCCCCCCCCCCCCCGGCCCCGTTGTGGGTCGTTTGATCTGTGCCCGGGTGGGCTAATTCCCATTAAAAAAAAAA
>CAUDMG010003284.1:0-162500 GCA_958450375.1 Homarus gammarus
ATATTTTGTGGGTCCCTTATTTGTGACCTGACCTGACTAGTCACGTCACCCCCTTTTCTTAAGCTCCTCTATGTGTGTGATGGTTTTGGTGTGTGGATTAGTGGATGTCATCATTATGACCTGACCTCATGTTTTTAAGGTCACCCTGTATATTTAAGCCTCTCTCTGTCTATGTAATCCAGTTGCCTCTGAAGATGTCTTGAATAAAGACGAAAGCTAAGGGACTCCGTTGTTTCCATTCTCCCGTGTGATTTTATCAAGATTTATCTTATCCACGTTTTCATTGTGGATTTACATGAAATATATATATATATATATTATATTATTATATATATATATATATATATTATATATATATATATATATATATATATATATAAATTATTTATATATATATATATTATATATATATATATATATATATATATGTATTATTTATATATATATATATTATTTATATATATATATATATTATTTATATATATATATATATATATATATATATATTATTTATATATATATATATATATATATATATATATATATATATATTTATATATATTTATATATATATATATATATATATATATATATATATATATATATATATATATATATATATATATATATATATATAACTCCGAGGAATTTAGTATTTTGTTCGCGTTTGAGGACTGTATTACCAAGGTACAGGGGGTCCAAGTCTGGGGGTAAGTTTTTCCTTCTGTGAAAGATCGAGTAGTGGGTTTTCTCAAGATTTAAGGTCAGTTTATTATGTATTTCCCAGGACCTGACTTTAGTTAATTCAGTGTTCATAGTTCTCATCAAGGAATGGAGGTCTGTGTTGCTGGCATAGAGATTACTATCGTCTGCTGGCGTGGACTATGTCGTTTATGTACAACAAAAACAGTACTGGACCGAGAAAGGAACCTTAAGGGACGCCAAATAAGATTAGCGAGGAGTCAGATTGGTGATTATTATAGCAGACATACTGCATCCTGTTGGACAGATATGAGGTAAACCAATTGTGGGACAGGCCCCTAACGTTGTAATGTTCAAGCTTTGAAAGGAGGATGGTATGGTCGACAGTATCGAAGGCTTTAGAAAGGTCCAAGAATGTACCGACTGTGAACTGACTGTCATCAAAGGAATTTAAGATGTCATTAGTAAAGGATAGCAGAGCACTCTCAGTCGACCTTCTAGCTCTAAATCCAAGCTGGGAGTCTGTAAAGATGTTATTGGCATTGCAGAAGGAATTTAGTCTATTACATGCTAGCTTTTCCAGTATCTTACTCAAGGTTGGGAGGACTGATATGGGGCGGTAACTCTTGATGAGACCTTTGTCCCCAGATTTTTTATATGCTGGGTGAACTTTAGCAAATTTCAGTTTATCAGGAAAGACACCACTAGTGAAGGAGGAGTTACAAATGTGTAGGAGAACAGGTAGTAATAAGTGGGCTACTTTCTTAATTATGCTCATTGGTATACTGTCTTCGCCTGCTGCTAAATCTTTGGACATTTTTATGATGGCCAGTAATTCATCTGCTGTGACTGGGGATAACAACAGCTCATTTTGCTGTCTGTTTTGCAGGTAGGCAATGGGGGAGGGTTCCGTTACAACTGAATCATTTATCATAAAATCTGAGTGGGGGGGCCGAAGGCTGAGTGTTCCTGTTCTGAATAGAATTTATGACATTCCAGGTTATCTTACTGTCGCCTGATGCTGACTGGAACTCATTTTTATAATAGCTACGTCTGGCATATCTAACTGCTTGAGTTACTCTATTTCTGACACTTCGGTAAGCATCACCGAAAGTTATGTTTTTTTTTCAAATTTCCTTTGGAGTTTTTTTTCTTTTATCATTATCTTAATTTTGCTTGTGATATAGGGTTTGGAAATGGATACAGTTTTCACTGACTTAGTCTTGAGCGGGAAGCATTTATCAAAGCAAGCATTGAAGATGCAAGAGAAGTTGCAGCTGTTCACGTTAGGGTTGTCGGAGGCATAGACAAGATCCCAGTTAGCATTCATTAGGTTGTTTTAAAAAAGGAGCATGTTGGTGCAGTAGTCTCTGTATTGGATTGAGACTCTACTAGATCTTTCAGGTCTTGTGGCTGCTTTATACATGGTAAAAACTGGGAAGTGATCTGAAATTTTTTTATAAATAATTCCACTTGCAAGATTGTTAGGAGTGTTGTTAGTCCAGATATGATCTATCACAGTGGCAGAGGTGGCAGTTACTCTAGTGGGTTTGGTTATAGTGTTGAAGAAGAGTTTACAATGACAGGTAGCAAGAAGGTCTAATATTGGGGTGTCGGCTTCTGATTTTAATAGAACAAGGTTGAAATCTCCTGTAATGTAGCAATGTTTCCTCTCTCAACTTATGATAGTGATAAGCTCCGAAAATATATCAAGAAAATTCGTCACATTAGTATGAGGTCTTCTGTAGACTACTCCTACTAGGATATTTCGTGTGTCGTTACGTAATTCAATGAAAACACTCTCTATGTACTCCTCCTGAACCTTTAAATCATCTCTTACAGAAGTGTTATACTTGATATCAACATATAGGGCGACACCACCACTGTGTCGTGACGCGTTGAGGCAGTGTCTATTATAATTAGGAATGTTATACAAATGGTCAATATCGTTAGTGAGTTTGGTCTCGCAGCACCCAAGTACATCAAATTTGTGGGCAATAGAAGATAAACACTGATCTAAAAAGGTCTCTAGATGAAGGGGAATACTGCTTATGTTTTGGCTAATCAAGGAGAAGGAATGAGGTAGTAGGAGACTAGAACTAAAGGGGCTATAGATAAAGTTCTTATAATATCCGAGCAGGATAGGACTCGGAGCAACGGTTTTAAGTTGGATAAGTTTAGGTTTAGGAGGGAGATAGGAAGAAACTGGTTCACAAATAGGATGGTGGACGAGAGGAACAAGCTTAGCAACTTTGTAGTAAGTGCTGGAACTCTGAAAAGTTTCAAAAGGAGGCTAGATAGATTCATGGATGATAGAGAGTGGTAGTAACTCTCGACAGGAGCTGCCATGCAAAGGCCAACCGGCCTATTGCAGACTCCATATTTTCTTATGTTCTTGTGTTCTAACTAAACTCGGGGGAGTCATGAAAGTAATAGTTACAGTTTGGGTTGGTGTAACCCAGTGAGTTTTGTCGAAAGGCATCAGGATCGATATGAGGGAGTATTGTTTCCACACCATGGGTAAAGGGGGTGTAACACATACGATCTAGCACAACCTTGACCACCGAAGGGTCAAGACGTACCTGGCGCTCCTCTCGGAGCAGCCAGGTCAACTGTTAAGTTGGCCCATACCATCCCCCTCCCTTGAACCCTCCTCCCCACCGGAAAATCAACAAGTTCTCGCCAGAAGTTACAATTTCATTTAGGAAAGGAACGGAACCAGTGTTAAACAGAGGTGAACAGTGGTGAACAGTGCTTAAGTCAGTGAGAACAACTCAACAGTAACAGTCGTACCAAAGTTAACCTTCACTCAGTGAGGTCCGAGGTACCCAGTGATAACGGCCCGTGAGACCCAACAACAACCAGCGATGTGTTAATCCGTCTACGATAGGAAGGCCTAAGACCAAACCTCACTCATATAACACCATCTGTGAGGGAATTACTACACCACATGTCCCTCATAACACCATATGTGAGGGAATTACTACACCACGTCAAGTCCCTCATCACACCATCTGTGAGGGAAGTACTACACCACGTGAGGTCCCTCATAACACCATCTGTGAGGGAATTACTACACCACGTCAGGCCCCTCATAACATCATCTGTAAGGGAATTACTACACCACGTGATGCCCCTCATAACACCATCTGTGAGGGAGTTACTGCACCACGTGAGGCCCCTCATAACACCATCTGTGAGGTAATTACTACACCACGTGAGGTCCCTCATAACACCATTTGTGAGGTAATTACTACACCACGTGAGGTCCCTCATAACACCATTTGTGAGGTAATTACTACAAACGTGAGGTCCCTCATAACACCATCTGCGAGGGACTTACTACACCACGTGAGGCCCCTCATAACACCATCTGCGAGGGAATTACTACACCACGCCAGGTCCCTCATAACACCATCTGAGGGAACTACTACACCACGTGAGTTCCTCCTAACACCATCTGGGAGGGAGTTACTACACTACGAGTTTGCTGTTCAACACCTACATTAATCTGTAGGTTCACTGTATGTTCCTTTACCTTTCTCTAATGAAGGCTTTTGTTAAACCACCAATGTATGTAATAAGTCATTTATGTCCAATGTATATTTTCAGCCTTCGGGCTGCAGAATTTTTTCAATAAACCGTTAATTATTATTATTATTATTATTATTATTATTATTATTATTATCTAAGGGAATGACACTAGCATCATCATTGTGGGAACATTGATACTGATTAAGGAACAGTAAGATCTCAGGGTCACTGAGGTGTGAAAAAGGAAGATCTAAGAAAATTATAATAGTGGTGAGGGGGGGGGGGTAACGTACTCACAAGTGCTACAACCAACAGAATTAGGATGACCGGTCCTGTTGAGGATGATTCCCAGATAAAGTGGGAGGTGCGCCTGTCACTCGGTTTTGAGGGTTGCTGGTTTCCACCACAGAGGGTAGACGTGGAGTACTCGAGTTGGCCAGAAGGGGGGGGGGGGAACTCCTCATATGATAGCGACAGTGGCTGGTTCCCCCTCAGTGGGGAGAAGAACTCAGACTAGGCGCCATTGTACAAGACACTGTCATTTATGCCGTCGTGGAGTTGCCTCATAATGGCATTGAATTTTGGTGGGCAGCCAAAACGGCTGATGGTCCACCAGAGGGCTTCCCTGTTGACCAAGCCCAAGGCTTTGGTTAGGTCGCTGAAAGCTATGTACAGGACACGACGCTGTTCTCTGCACTTTTCCTGTATCTGACAGGCAGCAAAGATCATGTCAGTGGCGCTACATGATGGTTTAAACTCCAAAGCTACATTGAAATTCTGGGAGGAAGTTTTCTGCCTCAGGAAGAAGTCTGTTTAGGAGAACTTTGGCGATAATGTTGTCAGCTAGGGACAGCAGCGAGATCCCGAGGGAGTTGCCACAATCTTACCGGTCTCCCTTGTTCTTATAAATATTGACAATGGAGGCTGCCTTAAGAGCTTGGGCCATTCCCATATATTCTCCAGGAGATAATGGAGACAGATAGTAAACAGAGGTCCTCATGCTTTATACACCTCGGCTGGGATTCCATCAGGCCATGAGGCTTTGCTATTTTTCATCTGTTTGATGGCAGTAGCTAGCTCATCCAGGGATGGAGGATAGCTGAGATGGGTCAGCTCTCGGAACTGACGGACCTGCTGGGTAGTCAGGATATCCACATCGGTGTTTCGGTTGAACAGCGAATGATAGTGCTCTTTCCAGTGCTGAAGGATGCCTTTTTCGTCTTTAATTATGGAGTCACTGTGCCTTGAGTGATTGGCCCATAAATTTTGTTTGTGGAATTTAAAAATTCGCACATCTTGTGTTGATCTGCAAGTTTATGCATTTCATACGCTTTATTTTTCAACCAATCGTTCTTTAGAAGGTGCAGTTCGCGCTGGGGCCCCACTTTCTTCTTGTGGAAAGTATCAGCTTTGATCCGAGACTGAGGGTTGTTAAAGCAGCATGTTTATCATCGACGACTTCGTTGATTTGCGGGTCATTTTCATCAAACCAGTCCTGGTGTATTCTTTCGATCTGGCCTAAGGTCTCGCTGGGTTTTGTTGTGATGGTGTCGAAAATACCCCATTCGACACTGGGATTTCGGTTGTTTGTTGTTGGGTTGTGTTTATCAGCTCATGTTCGAGCTGCTCTCTGAAAACCTGTGCTACTGATGGATCTTCCAGACGCTAAGTATTGAACCCTCTTCTGGAGGCTTGTTGCCTTCGCTGTTTTGGGCGACATGAAATGAAAGTTTGGTTCTGACGAGCCAATAATCAGTGTCACAGTGGTCTGAACCACACATGGCTCGAGTGATGAGAATATGTCGGCGATCTCTTTTTCTGACAACGATATAGTCAATGAGATGTCAGTGTTTGGATCGTAGGTGTTGCTACGAACCCCTGAACTTTTCGGCTTGTTTAAACAAGGTATTAGTGATAGTGAGGTTGTGTGCAGCTCACTTCGTGAGGAGGAGTAGCCCGTTGGGATTACACTTGCCTACTCCATTTCACCTATGATTCCCTGCCATATGTCAGCATCTCTTCCAACTCTGGCATTGAAGTCAGCTAGGAGCACAACCTTATCGTCTCTTTGTGGATAGAGGTTAGCACTTTGTCGAGGTCGGCGTAAAAGGCCTCCTTGATGTCATCCTCTGCATCCAGTGTTGGGGCATATGCACTGATGAAGAAGGCTTGACGTGAGTGATTCAGTGGGACTCGGAGCGTCATGAAGCGCTCGTTGATACCAACAGGCATTTCAATTAACCTAAGTAGGTGTGATTGGCGAACGGCAAAGCCAACTCCATTAATGAGGTTTCTCTCTGCAGCAGGCTTACCCTTCCTGAAGAAAGTATAAACAGACTCCCGTTCTGTGAGTCGACCTTCGTCTGGGAGCCCGGACTCACTAATGGCTGCTGTGTCGATCTCATACCTGGATAGCTCTTTTGCCACAAGGGCGGTTCTTCTTTCAGGATAATCCCTTGTGCCAGTATCCAGATGGGTCCTGACATTCCATGCAACGACCATAAGAGGTTGTATTGTTTGTTTTTGCTTTGATCTGTGATTATGATTGTGTTTTCGACCGCGTAAGGATGACGTTACACACACACACACACACAGTACAGTATATGAACCTGATCTTCGACTATCGCTATGTCCTAATAAGGTTTGAGACTGGGAGCCTGAGGCAACAAGGCCCTGAACTTCCTGACTGTGCAGGTTTTAAGCTTGTTGAAACACATCCGCGCCTCAACCTAGCTATTAGAGAGGTAACGAGTGCTGCATACTGTGATCTCTCCCTTACCTGAGGAACTCGGGGGAGTCTTAGGGCATATAATATACAAATATATAAATTAGAGCGTTGGAGAATTACTAAAAAAAATAGGAAGTAGAAGAAAACATCTTCCCAAACTTAAAGGAAAATATATTCATTTTCCCTTAAACAATTTCTATATTCTTCTCAGCTGACTGGTACATTGGATTGTCTTGCTGACTGCTTGCTACCTTGGACTGCCCTGCTAACTACTTGCTGCCTTGGACTGTCCTACTGACTGATGCCATGGAATGCCCTGCTGATTACTACATTGACGTACCCTGAGAACTGCTACCTTGGACTGTTCTGCTGACTGCTACCTTGGACTGCCCTGCTAACTACTTGCTGCCTTGGACTGTCCTACTGACTGATGCCTTGGAATGTCCTGCTGATTACTACCTTGACGTACCCTGAGAACTACTACCTTGGACTGCCATGCTGACTGCTACCTTGGACTGCCCTGCTGACTGCTACCTTGGACTGTTCTGCTGACTGCAACCTTGGACTGCCCTGCTGACAGGCTACCTTGAAATGTCCTTCTGGCTGCTACCTTGGACTGCCCTGCCGACTGCTACCTTGGACTGTCATGCTGACTGCAACCTCGGACTGCCCTGCTGATTGCTACCTTGAACTGTCCTGCTGACTGGTTGCTACCTTGGACTTGTCCTGCAGACTGCTGCCTTGGCCTGCCCTGCTGACTCTTACCTTGGACTGTCCTGCTGACCGCTACCTTGGACTATCCTGCTGACTGCTACCTTGGACTCTCCTGCTGACTGCCACCTTGGACTACCATACTGACTGCTACCTTAGACTACCCTGCTGAGTGCTAGCTTGGACTGTCTGCTGACTACTAGCTTGGATTGTCCTGCTGACTGCTACCTTGGACTGTCCTGCTGACTGTTACCTTGAACTATCCTGCTGACTCTAACCATGGACTGACCTGCTGACTGCCTCCTTGGACTTTCCTGATTACTGCTACCTCGGGATGTCCTGCTGACTCTAACCTTGGACTGCCCTACTAACTGGTACCTTGGACTGCCCTGTTGGCTGTTACCTTGAGCTACCTTGCTGACTCTAACCTTGGACTGCCCTACTAATTGCTACATTGTTATGCTCTTTATTGTTCTACTAAATCCTTCTTCATTAATAGATGTACAAATGTTATTTAACGTGTTAATTAATCCTCTTTACCCAGCATTGATATCCCTTTAATTGAACTTTTCTGGAGAATTAACATATCACCCATGTTGCCATTAGTGATAAAATGAGAGGAGGCGAGGAGTTGAGGGTGGAGAGAGAGAGGGAGGCGAGGAGGTGAGGGAGGAGAGAGAGGGAGGTGAGGGTGGAGGGAGTTGGGGCGAGCAGATGAGAGGGGAGAGAGAGGGGGTGAAGGTGGAGAGAGAGAGGGAGGCGAGGAGGTGAGGGAGGAGAGAGAGGGGGGCGAGGAGGTGAGGGTGGAGGGAGAGGGGGGCGAGCAGATGAGGGGGGAGAGAGAGGGGGGCGAGGAGGTGAGGGTGGAGGGAGAGGGGGGCGAGGAGGAGAGGGTGGAGGGAGAAGGGGGCGAGGAGGTGAGGGTGGAGGGAGAGGGGGGCGAGGAGGTGAGGGTGGAGAGAGAGAGGGAGGCGAGGAGGTGAGGGTGGAGAGAGAGAGAGGGGGCGAGGAGGTGAGGGTGGAGAGAGAGGGGGGGCGAGGAGGTGAGGGTGGAGAGAGAGGGGGGCGAGCAGATGAGGGGGGGAGAGAGGGGGGGGCGAGGAGGTGAGGGTGGAGGGAGAGGGGGGCGAGGAGGTGAGGGTGGTGAGAGAGGGGAGCGAGGAGGTGAGGGTGGAGAGAGAGGGGGAGGCGAGGAGGTGAGGGAGGAGGGAGAGGGGAGCGAGGAGGTGAGGGTGGAGAGAGAGGGGAGCGAGGAGGTGAGGGTGGAGAGAGAGGGGAGCGAGGAGGTGAGGGTGGAGAGAGAGGGGGGCGAGGAGGTGAGGGTGGAGAGAGAGGGGGGCGAGGAGGTGAGGGTGGAGGGAGAGGGGATGGGGAGGTGAGGGTGGAGGGAGAGGGGGGGAGCGAGGAGGTGAGGGTGGAGGGAGAGGGGGGCGAGGAGGTGAGGGTGGAGGTAGAGGGGGGCGAGGAGGTGAGGGTGGAGGGAGAGGGGATGGGGAAAGGTGAGAGGTATGGGGGAATAGAATTAGAAGTGTGGTGAAAAATGAATGCGCAATTCCTGGGCTCTATTAGCAAGGCAAATTCTTCGTCATACCTGAATGCTTTCCCGGAGTTGAGCTGGTGTGTAAGGAAGAGGAGATAAGCTGGACAGGTGTGTAGGGAAGATGAGGGGGCTGGACAGGGTGTCGAGCTTGGTTAGGTTAGGTTAGGTTAGGTTTGATTGTTGTTTATTCATACGTTGGTACTGTTATTCATCCTTCGTATATGCTTCCCCTGAGGAGAGTCAGTTGCATCAGTTATATATCTCGAGAAAACCTTTTGTACCCGCGGCAGAGAGAAAGAATTAGGTATGACTTTAATCTATTGATACAAGAGTCAAAATTCACAAATTATAGAAGGTAAAAGATTATGTACTGTACACTCGTGAGCGTTGGCGCATCTGTGTCATAATTTGATACGAAAAGAGCCATGACTTTTACCTCCTCTATATTATCATCTTTATAATCGTTGTCATCATCTTTATCATCATCGTTGTCATCATCTTTATCATCATCGTTGTCATCATCTTTATCATCATCGCTGTCATCATCTTTATCATCATCGTTGTCATCATCTTTATCATCATCGTTGTCATCATCTTTATCATCATCGTTGTCATCATCTTTATCATCATCGTTGTCATCATCTTCATCATCATCGTTGTCATCATCTTTATCATCATCGTTGTCATCATCTTTATCATCATCGCTGTCATCATCTTTATCATCATCGTTGTCATCATCTTTATCATCATCGCTGTCATCATCTTTATCATCATCGTTGTCATCATCTTTATCATCATCGTTGTCATCATCTTTATCATCATCGTTGTTATCATCTTTATCATCATCGTTGTCATCATCTTTATCATCATCGTTGTTATCATCTTTATCATCATCGTTGTCATCATCTTTATCATCATCGTTGTCATCATCTTCATCATCATCGTTGTCATCATCTTTATCATCATCGTTGTCATCATCTTTATCATCATCGTTGTCATCATCTTTATCATCATCGTTGTCATCATCTTTATCATCATCGTTGTCATCATCTTTATCATCATCGTTGTCATCATCTTTATCATCATCGTTGTTATCATCTTTATCATCATCGTTGTCATCATCTTTATCATCATCGTTGTCATCATCTTCATCATCATCGTTGTCATCATCTTTATCATCATCGTTGTCATCATCTTTATCATCATCGTTGTCATCATCTTTATCATCATCGTTGTCATCATCTTTATCATCATCGTTGTCATCATCTTTATCATCATCGTTGTCATCATCTTTATCATCATCGTTGTCATCATCTTTATCATCATCGTTGTCATCATCTTTATCATCATCGCTGTCATCATCTTTATCATCATCGTTGTCATCATCTTTATCATCATCGTTGTGGTTGTCAAGGTGGAAGAGGAGGTGATAGAGGCACAAGGTGGAGTAAATTGGGTTGAGAGGATGCGGTGACCAGCGTGCCAAAAGTTTCCCTCTGTGTAAACCACATTATAATAGACGTTGGTCGTCAGATCTGAGAGAGAGAGAGAGAGAGAGAGAGAGAGAGAGAGAGAGAGAGAAGCGGACGAACAAGAAAAAAAGAGAAAAAAGTGAGGGAAAGAGAAGAGAGAAAGAGAGAGGTGGGGAGGTGATTGACGTAGACATTGAAGAAAAAGAAAGATAAAAAGTCAGAGAGAGAGGGAAAAGTGAGTTAGGCAGACAGTGAAGAAAAAGAACGAAAAATAAAAAGGAAATGCAACAGACAGACAGACAGACAGATGGAACAAAGGTACCTACATAGATATATACAAACACACAGACAAACACTGAGACTGGCTAATTGACTGGCTGTTATCTATTAATTGACTGGCCAATAAGTCGATCAATTATTTGTTAGACCAACCAACCAATAAATTAAATGACTGAGACAGTGAATGAGTTAAGCGACAATTCTATTTACCGCCTTAAATAACATCAAAGCCGTACTTACCCACGGTAACAACACAATAGAGATTGGGTTCCAAGATATTTCCAAAAGCTTCCGAGTCTTGGAAAAATAAATAAATTTTGAATCTGTGTAAAGCCAATAAATCTCCTTCTATTTTCTTATTATTATTATAAGTATTTCGTCGTTGTATTATTCCGGGAACGTTAATGCTATGAGCAGTATTTACTTAAAAGATTTAAAAATGTATTTATGTGCATGAAATTTAAGAAAAAAAATCCTTCATTGCCAGTTGGTAAGAATTCATTTTCTTTTTCTTAAAATTGTAAACAAAAGATGTGGGTTTATTCTCGAGGTATTGATAGTATTTATTAGCTCAGATGACTTGCTTATTATTTAGTGTGTACCTAATTTCCACACAAGATGAACCAACGTCTCCAAAACGCATACACAACATCAAACTGTATGAGGTAAGAACTCTCTCCTAAGGAATCTTGTGCTACATAATAGTGAATAGAACCTTAGAAATTTGCCAGGTATGTATAATAGGCAGACAAACAAGGTACAGGGCTTTTATCTAACCAGATTATTGAAGTAAAGATATATATAAAATAAAAAACAAATTTGCTTACAAAGAAAAATAAACTGAGACTCCAACTCACACTGAAGCGTTTTGAAGACTTTTTTTTTCTCTGTCACCAGATAGAATCAGAACCTTTTTATAAAGAATATCGTGACCTTGGCCTGTCTAATGCTGTACTTAAAAACATTCAAGTCAGAATCATGAACTCTGATCTAGAAGAACTGAGAAATGCAAAGAGACCTGGCAGTTGTAGCATTAATTAATATGACAAATTTTGTGACGAGGGGGTACCGGTATGGCCAGCATAAGGACAGAACCAGACAATGTGATGTAGTCGTGGCCAGAATTAGGCTAGGATACAGACACATCTGGCAAGTTAGTAACGCTGTACCCATAACGGAACACTCAGCATGTAAACTTTGTGATAAACCTTTAAAGCATACACTTGAACACTATATTATTGAATGTGACACTGTCAAAGACTTCAGGCCACCTGGATTATTGTATCATGAACTTTGTAATTACTATACTGAATCGGGGGTGCTTGGGGACATTCTTGCTGTTTATCCAAAATTTGCTAGCCCACACTGATTAGTCTTCAATTAGAATATGACGTCCAATGTATATGAACCACTGTCTTGCATGGCAGTAAACAGTGACATCAACCCACATGACTCTGACCTATATATATACTGCTAATGTATATGATGTATTTCTTTGTGTACGAACCTCTGTCCTGCGTGGCAGTGAACAGTGACATCACCCACATGACTCCTACCTACTGTATATATATACTGCTAATGTATATGATGTATTTCTTTGTGTACGAACCTCTATCCTGCGTGGCAGTGAGAAGGGATACCACCCTCAGTGTTAAGAACTGACTGAATTACTCAGAATAAGCAAACTGTACTCCAAGCTTTGTCAATAAATTTGTTAAACTAAACTCGTTTCAGATTAGTTTTATCAGGTCTTTAGACGGCATCTGAGAAACTGTGATTGTAAATAGCACTTTTAGGACAATAAAGGGAGAGAGAAAAACTATAAATGTATTTTATTTTCCCATTTATTTTTATTTTTATTTATTTACTTACTTTTACCCTTTCTGTATTCTCTAATTCTCTTTTCTTCTGTTCTTGCTCTGTTCTTTATACTCGTGAGATGGTGGAGGTGAGCGGAGCGAGAGAGACTTGTTGATGGTTAAGGGGAAGTGGGGGTTTGTGGTCGGCCACCGTCACTTCACACTGAGAGGAAGGGGGGGGGGGGGGTTATAACACTTCTTAACGGTTCCTTTGTTTATTGAACATCTTTTATTGAGATTGACAATTATACTTCAAAACAATAAACTTAGCTTCCTAGATCAAAGGTTCTTAACTTTTTAGGCCCCTATAGCAGTTGGTCCTCATCTCCACGCCCCCCTCCTTCCGTCAGAAATTTTTTTAAATCTAAAAATTATAAAACCATGAACATAAACACCACCACATGATCATAAACACCACCACATGCTCATAAACACCACCACATGATCATATACACCACCACATACTCATAAACACCACCACCACATGGCCATAAACATCACTCAAGTGGACAACGTGTGTTTACAATCCATTTTTGTGTTGGCAAATTTCATTCTCGTTATAAAAACGAAACAATTAGGATTCTTTTCAATTGATATAAGTAATTATTATTATTGTTTCGTTCATATAAAGTCTACGCTACAACATACCTCAATTAAAGAAAGAAATGCGTGAGTGTGAGAGGTAGAAAGTTGTCACGGGCGGACGTCGCGGGCGACTGGCACTTAAAACCGTAAAAGTCAGTGTTGACAAATTTTCAAATGTGAATTACTTACCGAGGCCTCAAAATTATCGTTTCTTCATCAAATTATTGTACACTTTCCAACATTTTTTCTACCTTAATTCAGTCACTTTTAGTGAAAATTTACATTTTGATTGACGTAGTTACCATTTACGACATTTTGAAGTATCTGTCGGGAGCGAGACACCCCCCCCCCCCACAAAAATCCAAATAAGGACACACACTCACCTGTTAAAACCATTCCTTATTTTTGCTCTGGGTTTGCACCCCCCCCCCCCCCCTCCATCCCCGGTTAAGACCGCTGTCCTAGATAGTTAAACAGGGGTCACATGAATAACAATATATTTCGTGAAACGGATAAAACTTTAAAGGTACTCACACTTCCCTCTCTCTAAAAACAAGACTGTGTTTTTCAAGCCGTGTCGCCCACAAAGGGCGCCACATCTTTATGAAGTCACATCTCACAGTTTCTCTTATTGGTTCAGGCCTAAGGCATTTACACTCACAGGTCATTGCGATTGGCTGACGCTTGGCGGGAAATACTCACTCATACACTTGTTAAAAGAGAGAGAGAGATAAAGAGTAGGTGAGTGTGAATAGTGATATAGAGAATGGAAGTGAGGGAGCAGTGAGTAGGAAGTGAAGGAAGACATAGAGAGAGTAACTTATTGATGCGCCACTATGAAAACCCACTGTAACTTGAGACAACAAGTCGACCTCCTTAAGACAACATGATGAAGCGACACTCCTCCTTAAACACACACACACACGCCAGAGCTGAGGACTATCTACAACTCCTTTATTCTCCCCAAACTAACGTATGCGTCACCAGCCTGGTCGTCTTCTCTCACCTCCACCCAACAGCGTCAGCTAGAGAAGGTACAAAAAAGGGCCTGCAGAATCATGCTCGGCGCAGAATACTCCGGCTACACCAACGCTCTCTCCACCCTGGAAATGCCATCCCTCAGTGACCTCCACCACCAAGCACTGAAAAGGTTTGGCAGTGGATTACTGCACCACCCTCGTCATCGCCACCTCCTGCCACCTGCAGCCCCCCACCCAACTCGCGCAGTCCGCCACTACAACAAAATTCAGCCCATAAGAGCCCGCACTGATAGATATAAGAACAGCACCATCCCATCTATTGTTAAAATAATAAACAACTCCTGATTTATGTACTGTACAGCCCTGTAAATGGGTATTCAATGCATATTATATCATTATGTCTAAATCAAATGTAAGTCTGTATATTTTCAGCCACTGGCTGCAACTCTATTAATAAACCGTTTATTATTATTATTATTACACACACACACACACACACACACACACGCACACACAAACACAGACACACACAAACATACACAAACACAAACACACACACACACACACACACACACACACACACACACACACACAGAAAAAACACAATGATCTACTGAATTGGGTTAAAAGCCTCGGTGTTTTGCTGGTTGTAAAGCTGTGAATGGAAATTTATGGTTCCTTTACTAGGCTATTGGCAAATTATGTATCTCTGTGGGTCTGGTCAGATATATGGGTAGATATATTCTATTTTAGGGGAAAATATAGGCGTACTGCTGGACATTTTCCTATTGCAACGGTCAAGTGGGTGGATCTAAGGGCATTGGATTTTTTACGGACGTGTGTGTGTGTGTGTGTGCGTGCGCGCGCGTGCGCTATCAAGACGTCTGCTGTGCCTCTTCGTGGTAACACACGGTAACTGGGTGCCTCGTGGGCCCAGGCTAGACCAGCAGTGGGCCTCAGAGGGAGCGGCACATAGGGCAACTGGCACCAACAACCCACTTCCCTGCTTCCTTGCGGATTAACCTTGAAGGTATAAGGCTACGGGAGTAAACTCCAAACAAAAATCTGCTGTTGAGCTCCGCATCAGGCAGACATGCTTACAGAGTTACAATAAGACCCCAACGGCAGTATAGGCGGTAGAGGTAAACACCATGGGCAATGCATGAAGGACAGGCTACTAAGGCGAAACTCAACAAACTGGGCTATCGGCAGTCCATTGCAACTCTTCCTCTCCCCAGTCGTTGCAACACTTGCTCCACTGGATCAGGAAAAGGGAGATCCAAGACGTGTGGTTGCAGCCTGCGATCCTGCCTCACCACATAAATCAACTCATGAGCAGCCATCATCCAGCTCATCATACCTCTCATCATCATGAAACCCCTATACCCCAAAAGTCCTATGGTGATGGACGAGTGGTGGCAGGGACAGGCAGAGATGACTGTCCGGAGTCGCTAGTCACAACTTTGCACGGGGGCGGCACTGATAAGATGGTCGTTTATGCACTGGGATCCAGGCAGCAGTGCACCCTAGTCCTGTCTGTGTGACTGAACATCCCTTTCGAGTAGCCACTCTGCTCACCGCACATGGGTAGCGGGCTAGAAAAGGTGTCCCTAAACATAGCCTGCCTAATAAACCAACGAAACTGGGCAACCGCACCTAGTAAGATCATCCTTATGCGGTCGAAAACACAATCATAATCACAGATCCCAACAAAAACAAACCATGCTAGGGGCTTTGAAGCTTGCTGAAAAGCCAATTTTTGGTGAGTGAGCCAAGTTAGTGCACTTGTTTATTAGGCCTCATAATATATCACCCTAGGAGGTGACAGGGCCAAATTTTAACACATCTAGATTAGTCTAGGGTGCGACTAGTAGTTGAAGAAAATGGGAAACTGAGAAAATGCATACTTGCACAAAAGAGCTCATTACTGCTTGCGCCATGAAAATGCTTTCAGGTGTTGTTCCTTTCCACAACCTCCATGAGGAATAGCAGGGGGATGGAGAAGAAGGAAGGGAGGGATTAAGTGCGTGCACTAGCTTTGCTCACTCACCAAAAATAGGCTTCTTAGCAAGCTTCAAAGACCCTATTTTAGTGAGATGAGCTTACTAGTGCACTTGCTACATTCCACAGAAAGGATGGTGCTAGGACATAAGAGGAGCAGTGAGCACATGCAGGAACATTTTAATTTAATTTAATCTTAGATTAAGCAACATTAATTTGTTTTCACCTGTGTGCTGTCTGTGGGTCGAGGGGCGAGACCCATTGCCATGCAGGGGGGGTCTGACACCTGGTGATATGTATCTTGCTATGAAGCAGGAAGCCGATATCCACTGACCCCATTCCCAGAACAGTGAGAGGGAGTGGGTCCTCAGGAAGGCCAGTGAAGGCCAGGGTCAGCCTCCTCTATAACCTGCTGCAACCTGTCTGTTAGTCCACTGACTGACAGCGGGCGCCCCGACCGAGGATGAACGAAGAGTTGATGTTGGCAGGTGGTGTTGTTGGCCGTGGCGGTGAGTTATTGGCGGAGGGTCCCGACTGGGCAGAGTCGGTGGTGCTCGCCATCCACCTTCCATGCCAAAACCGCTACTGGCTGGAGCCTGTGGTTCTCCTGCTCATTCTTCGCCAGGGAGGTGGGAGAAGGTGCCAGGAACACCTGCAGAATCTCTTTGGGCGAAGGAGGTCCAGTGGTCGACCCTCGTGAGTGCCTTGAGCTGGGACGACCTGAAGCCCGTGGCCAGCGCTACGAAGAAGAGGGTATTCTGTAGTAGGCGGTCCTTTGACAGCCGGATGGTGAATGGATCCTAGGGTGAGACAGATATCAGAATAAGCCATGTCTTGGTAAAAACATTCATAGGAACAAGAACATAGGAAAAACAGACAATATGAGGCCGGTGGCTCTTAGGCTAGGTTGTCAGTATAGTTCACAGGACTGAAGGAGTAGTACTTACCGAGCCCAGAAGGGTGAGGACTTTCTCCAATGACCAGAGGGTATAGGGTGGTCTAGCAGGTGGTCGCTGGTGGAACAGGTCCCGCTTCAGCAGGGTAACCGACCTGTTGTTAACCTGCTCCCAGCACCCGTAATCCAGTGGGTCAGTGAGGGCAGCCAGGTGGACGGAGAGGGTCGGTTTAGACCTGCCTCGCTCGTGTGGTAGGGACGATAGGAACTCTAGTACTACAATTTCACTGGGCGTGGAAGCTCCCTGCTCCTTGAGGTACTGTTGGAAGGCCTTCCAGCAGGACTCGTATTATCGAGTAGTGGAGGGTCTTAAGGCCATATTATGAAACAACATCTACCCCTTCCAACGAAGAATCTTTTCGAAGGTATTGTTCCATCATGCAGTATTTTGAAATGCTCGAACCTCTTCCACTTCGTGCGGGATGATTTTTATAGGTCTGGTAATACTGTCTCCTTCGCTGATGCATTATGGTCGTCTTTTCGCTGATGCATTATGGGTCCTGTGCGTGTTTGTTTACCTTCGTTGGCGCCAATTTTAGTATTGTAGCAGCTCTCGTCATGGATATTTTTTCCTCCAAAGTTTCCCGGGATTTCTTAATTTATTTGATTGCAGAGGAGAAAATTTTGCAAAATAAAAGTACTTGTGGGAAGCTTGTTACATTAAAGAAACAAGCATGGTTACGAATTGCAACATGTTTAAATGCTGAGGGATGGACCAGTATAATGAGACAAAACTCACCAGAAGAGGATATTGCATATAAGTAGAATATTTATAGTAGGAGGATGTAAAGACAGGAAGCTGGGTAGCGTGGCCGTGATGTTATTTACTCAGCGTCAATACGCTTATCTTATCTCGTATGTCAATACACATATATTACGTTCTTAAAGGGACAACTTGTTAAACACCTCTTCGATGCAACTATTTATTAATTCACTCAATGACATGGACACGTTAATATCATTATTATATCGGGGTACTACACATTATGTTCACTGCTATTAAATCTTGATATTCCAAACTTTCTGCTAGTTCCTTTTCAATGGAGAGCATACCCAATGCATCCAATCTCTTGAGACATAGTTGTTCTTAGATATTTTTTTATTAATTTCAGCTTGGAAAAACTCCGCTCCCCTGATGCCACTGTGACTGGAACTGTCAATAAAATCCGATATGCTATTTCTGCCTTAGGGAAGGAACCATTTGGAGACTTGAGAATCTGAAGGACATGAAGTGCACTGTTTGTTTCTTGAAGAATAAGTTCTTGGAGTACTCGAAGCTCTGAGAACAGGTCTGCACAATCAATATCGTGAGAATTTCCAACACTCAATGAATTATCCAAAGCTATACGTCGCTCTTTCATAATGTAGTCTTCTTTCATATCTCGAAGTTTCTCCAAGTCATACAGGAAACCGAAGTTAGTGTGATACTCTTGCATTCTTTGTAGTAAACATCAACAAAAATCAGAGAAAATACTTCCAAATACACAAACAATGTTCCTGCTTCACATGTTAGGGTATTATATCATTTTATTGTACATCAACAACATCAACCACATCAGTACATTAGTGGGGTCCAGCACAGTTCGCGTCTTCCATCCAACCAGTATCTGAAAATAGGAGATGCCGGCAGTGCAGCAGCTGTGGTGGGTTGGTCCTTCTTCTAATCCACCTCTTCATCGTTGACTTTCTTCTAGTGTCAGCATAGCACTCCTTCTGTCTTCTTTCTTCACATAGCACCTCTAAAAATTTCCTTTTGCCAATTCAACCTGTTAGTTAAAAACACCAGGGAAATATAAATTTTCACATGTTTCCAATGTAATTAAAAAATAATCATAATGTACAGTAATGCATAAAATAATAGGAAATAGCCTTTAAGGGCTGATATGCCTTTATTATATTGTCTTAGGTTAAAAAAAAAAATTTCGGAGAAAACAAATTTATAAACGCCGCAATTTCAATATGTTTTATAGTGAGACGGTTGTATTTATGGCAAATGTTGGAAAAGGTGTTACAGTATTTATAAGTTAAAGTAAAGTTAAGTTAACCTAACCTAGCATAACTTATCACTTGCCGTGGGCGAACTTACTATTACTGAGACGGGGGAAGCTGCTGTGAAGTCCTCTATATTAGCCAAAATATTGTATCATATTTGCTTCAGGCTCATTGTCATTAAATAATCAAACTCCAGCTCCCAGTGAACTTGTTTTATTATGCTCCTAATTCAGCCAAATGGAAGTTTACCAAAACGAAATAATGTAATTGGTGATGAAAAATTAGAGCCTGCAGTATTTCACATATTTTATCATGATCCACTGTATCAAAGGTGTTTTTGTATGTAATATTATACCATCCTTGTGATAATGCCCTCCCAGTGAAATTTGCCTCTACCCATTTTGATATTTTTAGGCATAAACCTCCCCTGTTTATATTTTCCAGATATAAACTCACTTATAAAACTGCTAAAAAGTTACATTAAATAACTTAAATGGACTAAATTTATTAATATATGCAACATAAAGTTTTGAGATGATTTTCTCCCAGTGAAATTTGCCTCTATCCATTGGAATATTTCTAGGCAAGAGCGTCACTAGTTTATATTTTCCCGACAGAAACTCACTTATAAAACTGCTAAAAGTTTAATAAATTACCGTAAATGTGCTTACCAGATTAGTACTAGCGTTAGTAAGATGGGATGACTCCAGCAGCTTGCCTTTGGCAATAACAATTGACAGGCAGCACAGCTTTTACGAAAGTCGTATTAGGACAGGGAATACAGCTTTTGCACTGTCATAATATGGGCCGTAAAACCAATAATGTAAAAAAAAACATTTGTAAAATTACCAATACGTGTTTCTTTGTACGTTAATCGTATTGACAAGAAATATTCAATAAAACGAACAAAATAATTATGAAGAGGGTGACGAAAAGTAGCTCATAGCCACCTCTTCAAAGTTAGGTGAAATTAGTTCGTTTTCATGCCACCAGACTCTTTCGTGCACTGCACTAAAAGGTTCTTCGCATTTAAAAATACGGCTTTCGATTTGAAGATATTCTTCAAGGGAAGATGTTGTTTAATAATATGGCCGTTAGTCCTGACAAGATGTCCTCCACCATTCTTGGCGAATACAGTCTGCTCAGGGAGGCATGAAGAAACTCCACGCGTGTAAGTGAAGTGATCTCTGTAGCCTGGCAACGAGGGGATCGAAGAGGCAAGTGTTCCCCAACATCAGTGGATGCGGACACCAGCCGAGTAGCTCTGAGAACCATGGTTGAGCCGGCCAGTAGGGGCCAGGAGGAGGACCTTCCCCTTGAAGCTCCGAAGTTTGTGGCAGACCCGTAGCAGGACCTTGGAGCAAGGGGCGGAAACAGGTAGATGGAGGTCCACCTGTTCCAGTCCTCCGTGAAGGCGTCTGGGCCCCCGTGTGGTGTCGGCGTAAGCCGAATCAAGTACGCTGGGAGCTGGGCGTATGTCGGAGAGGCAAAGAGGTCTGCAGCCGACCCCACTGCTCTATCAGTGACTGAAACACACTCTGGCATAGTGTCCACTCTACTAACGTCCCCTTGAAGCAGGATAGAGCGTCGGCCCCGGGACATGGCGAGCGGACAGGTGGATACTCCAGCGGTGTGCTTCCTTGAAGATCTGCTGCGGGAGTGACAGTAATTGGGCTGAGTGGGATCTGCCCCGCCTGTTGAGTCAGAAAACGGCTGCTGTGCTGTCCATTTCGAAGCAGATGGGCTCGTCCTGGGTCGTCTGATTGTCCTCCAGGAATTTCTACACCACGTACAGCTCTCGTACATTGATGTGAGCCGCCCTCCACTCGTCTGTCCAGCCCCCGAACTGCTGGTGACCCTTGGAAGCCTACGTTGGAGGCATCCAACGATGCGAAGAGGATGGGCGTCTGGTTGGACCCAGAGCATCCACCGGCGCAACTCGTCGTGAGACAGCGAGGGGAGTATAAGGGAGGGCAAGTGAGGGGCCATGGGATGTGCAAGATCCCTGGGTTCGACCGGGATAGACGTGTTGACCTCCCTGGTCAGGCGGTGGAGAAGCAGACAAGCCAGAGGCACCATCTCTGCTGCATAGTTGAGAGAGCCTAGGAGGGTCTCCCACTGGCGGCAAGTGAAGCTGGCAGGCATTGAGGCTACAAAGAGGTATCTATTGTGCGTTGTCTGGGGAGCGGCGGAGGGAAGCTGTGGAGGTGTCCCACTCCATACCCAGCCACACCAGTTATTGTGATGGTGAGAGGGAGGACTTCGGTTGGTTTATTCTGAAGCCCATGCCCTCCGCCGTGGCAAAAGTTACCCTGTTGCTTAATTCGCCTTCTTCCTTGGACGAGGCCGAAATCAACCTGTCGTCCGGGTACATGAGGAAGTCTACCTGGCGGTGGACGAACTCCCCGGCCAAGACCCTCACGATTCTGGTGAAGACTCCTGAAGCTAGGGAGAGTGTGTTGGTCCTTTTTACAGATATATATCACACACCAATATATATATATATATAATCAACGACCTCACCAGCAAGGAATCGAACCCTCGACCTACTGGGTGTGACTAGGGAGCGCTTACCGGCTAGGCCACAAGGACACTAAAAGCAGTTCTAGACTCTGTTATATTTCACACAAAGCCTGTTCATCGAGCTGATGGCGCCGTGAACCTCAATGGCAGTTTCCCATTGAGGTTCACGGCGCCATCAGCTCGATGAACAGGCTTTGTGTGAAATATAACAGAGTCTAGTACTGCTTTTAGTGTCCTTGTGGCCTAGCCGGTAAGCGCTCCCTAGTCATACCCAGTAGGTCGAGGGTTCGATTCCTTGCTGGTGAGGTCGTTGATTATATGTTCAAAGTCCGCGTGTTAAATGGACTAAAAATGAAGTATATATATATATATATATATATATTAGTTCTGGAATTAATAAGTGGCAGGGCTGAAGTAAACATTTTGATGGCTTTTCTCTATTAACAAAGAGAGAGATGAGGAGCAGGCCAGGTATGTTATGATTTGGTTGACCTCGCTTGCCCTCAGGAGTGTGAGAAAAGGAACACGACAGATATGCTGTTGTGCGAACAAGAGCTGACCTCAACCTGACCTCGCTCGCTTCCCAAAGGAACTGAAACCTCATCCATAAATAATGTCAACAGCTGAAACACAGTTGAATAACTTGGTGAATAATTTAGTATTATACATTTGGGTAAATATTTATATTATGCAAATGGTGCTGTTACACCGCTCGGCTACCTCCAACCGAGACCTCACGGTTTAAATCCTAGGTGTACCTAGAAGAAATCTTCCTGTAACAAATTATCATAACAATCAAGGAACTGATAAATATGATGGTAGGTATAATGAAACCAGGCAGGATTATACTGGAAGATAAATATAAAGGAAGAGAATCCTGTAAGTCAGGAACTGTGGCTCATTAATATAAGATAGAAGTTTAAGCTTATCAGAAGCAAAATGAAGATTACTGAAACTTATATTTAGGGGAAATGGTATAGGAACCAGTTCAGAAGTAATGTTTGTGACAAATGCAAGATGATGGCGAGTAGGCAAGGTTGTAATTGCACTACTGCTAATTTCAAATAGTCTGGTGCTATATGATAACCTTCCACCACAAAATGTTTGCCTACATCCTGACATATTAGTATCACACTGGTTTGATTTGAGAAAAAGAAATATTGCACATTATTGACATGTGCGTGTAACACTAACCTATGTGGTATTGGAGTATATACATTTGGCTGTAGAGCTGCATTGTAGAAGCATTAGTTTGTAATATGGCTAATTCACATGAAGCCTCTGCAGTCCCTGTGAAAGCGAAAGCATACGCCGGACAAACATGCAATTGTAAATATGTTGACTTTCATTGACTTAGGACTTCATGCTTAGCCACAGCAACTAATGAAAATTATTCTGATACAACTATTAGTTCAGTTTGTTTGTTCAGAATTAATAGTCCTTCATTCAATTTCAGTGGAAATTGTTCCAAATGCCATGCATCCAATTTTTGGGGTGATTTTAGTGGAATGTGTATTAATATTTCCCTGTATGTTAATGTTGCTTCTAATAAGGGGTAATAATATTCCACTCCATGCTCCTGAAAGATAGGAGTTAGATGATATTCAGTTTTAGATACAGTATATGCAAACCGGCCATTAGTGGACCAATTGGCAACAACTGTGCGTCAACACGACCTAACCCTGTATTTACAAATTCAGCTATGAGCCTATTATTGGTTTCTATGAAAGCTTGTACCGAGGCCTCAACTGCATGCATGTATTCAGTGAAGCAGAGTAGCCATTCCAGTGTAGATTCTGACCGTGTGAATCCCTGAACAACACGTGTTAGTTGATTAGTTTCGTCAACAATAGCATTCATATGAGATGAGAGGTCAGAGTTTGTAAAGGACTGCTCAATGGCCCTATTTCGTTTCTTAAACGCTTCTGGAACTGCACTCATTTTATTGCCTACATCTTCGGCGGTTGCCGTACCAAACAAGGAGTTACTTATTAACCCTACAAAATTAAACAGACCACGTTTTTGACGCGGCTGAGAATGTCCATTTTTCCCGATGCCTTCAGGAGACATAGGGAGCTTTCCCTCGAAGTGATTTACTCGTTTGAGTAGACTATTCATACGGTCATGTTGAAGACAGATGGTCTGACGGATTGTTGTAGAGAATGGCACTTCCATCTCATCACACCAAATAGAATATGAAAAGTATTCGCCCATCCAACAATGTATGAAGTGCCATAAATACAATGACCACATGACCAAGAACTGCCCCATGCAAGGGGTCATATGCTTTGAGTGTTCATCTGATCAGCACTTCTACAAAGACTGCCGTAGCACCTTAAAAAAGTGTGTCATCTGCGAGGGTGACCACAGGACCTTCTCTGCCACCTGCCTGGTCAGGAAACAGGTACTTCAAGAAACAGAGAAGAAACTGACCGAAATATCCAAGCAAAAAGACACCAGGGAAATTTCTAACACCATAGAAAGGACCACTCAGTCGACGATCATGGCTTACAGCCAAACCCTAAAAGACGCTCTAAAAGAAACTCAAGCAGACTCCCAAAAGCTCAACAATGTCAGCGAGACCATGGAAGTCCTGCAATCAGAGATAAGAACCATCAAGGACTCAATAAAACAAGGCAGTTATTGAGTCACTGGGCGCCATGAGGGATGCAGTGGCCGAGAGCATCAGGAGCGTCTCCTCTCCACAGCTGGACGAGTCCAAAGCCACCACTATATACTTGTCTTACCTGCATGCCCATCACATGAACATGGTTTCATCCAGGTTCATTTTCGAAACACCTTAACGAGACACTAACCAGGAACAACATTGCACCTGTTGAAATAAGCGACAAAGTCCCTTCAAAAGAAATCCTTAAGGCAGTAACCCACTCAACGACTTATCGACGACCTCAACCCACGCCAGAAATAGACCATGACCTCCCTGACTTAGGCAAAAGTCAGTATAACCGTAGCCCCGACGTGGCCAGTCAGTCCCCCTGGGATCACAGCTCCAACGACACCGTAAATGCCCGCGATCCCATTACATGCACTCCCAGCGACGACAGTGACCATCGGACTGCAACCACAGTCAATGGTTGCGACCAGATGATGACGACTCACTCCACAGAGGAACAAGACCCTCGAGCTGCAGCGTCAGTTGATTACTACGACACACAGGCCCAGGACCTGAACACCTTCCTGTACACGGGTGACGAGAAGTTCGAGGCCCGCCATTGACTGACAAGCAGATGTCCGAAAGCTCTGCTAAGAAGTTCCGTCCCCCTAGAAATGGCAGAAGCCGAGCAAACACTCCAAGCGACGCCCCAAGCTACAGTCTCCGAAATGGCAGTCGTTAGCAGGGTGAAAATTGTCCAACATAATGTCCTACACTGGTCCCTTAATAGACGTAACGAACTGTCTAACTTATACTATCAATTAGACCCAGACATCATTCTGTTAAACAGTACGGGCATAAAGGACGAAAGGAAGGTGAAATTTTTTGGCTACACTGTATACCATACCAGAGGAACTTGACGGGTGAGCTGAACGATGGTGTCGCTGTGGCCATCAGGACACGGCTGAGTCACAGAGTGTTGCCAGACTTCGAGGATTCAGTTCTGGGAGTGCAGGTGGAGACAACTAAGGGACCTGTTATCATATGCACAATGTACCTACCTCCCAGACGTCCTTACTTACCCGAACAAGACCTAAACCAGTTGCTACCCCACAGATAACCAACATACATCATAGTGCGCGCCACTCCATACTCGGACACGGTAATGAGAACAACGTCGGTGTGGCGCTGTATGACAACATCAGAAGGGGAAAACTGCAACACCTCGGGCCAGATTTCCCGACATTGATCAGACGTGCCAGTGCCACAACACCCAACATAATCCTCTCTAACAACGAGGCCGTCCTGAACAGGCACGTTACCACCGGACCCATCAGTACCAGCGACCACCTGCCAGTCGTTGTGACGCTCTCATCCAATCCCATTATGATCCCCGCCAACATCAGGTCAAACCTCAAACGGGCAGACTGGGACTCCTTCAAGGAGTCTCTCAGTCTCAAGCAGGGGAGAAACCTGGAAGAAGCCAGCCCCAATGACATCGACGACGCGGTCGAACAATGGTATACGGATGTGAAGACGGAGATGGACAACAACATCCCGACCACCAGTTACAGGACCATTCCCCATCCTCACACTAGTCACCAGCTGAGGCAGCTCAGTGTCCAGTACGCTCACGTGAGACAGCTAGCCAGTATCCGCGGGTGGACGCAAGAGCTGAGAGACCGGTACCGAGAGCTACAGACGGACATCCAGCACGAGAGCAAACGTCTACATGAACAAAAGTGGGCCGCCTTGGTGTGGGAGGCAGCCAACAATTACCGCGACTCCGCTGCATTCTGGAAAGGGATGAAGCGACTGATGGGTTCTACCTCTAGCACGGTCCCTTACCTGCTCGACCAAAACAACGTGAAAATATTCGAGGAGGAAAACCAAGAACAATTACATCAGCGATATTTACGGAAGATCTTTACCATTAGTGAACAGGAGAACGAGGGCCTCGACAGAGAGTTTGAAGAGGACATTTTAGGTTAGTTGCAGGACCATCAGCACCTGCTCCAGCCGCTCCCACGGACTGACTTCACTAGACTGGTGGACGGAAGCTACCTGACGGAGCGCATAGTTCCTGCAGATGTGTCAGCCGTCATAAAAGGGTTTACAAACAAATCACTTGGTCAAAGTCACATTAACAAGAAGATCCTGGCTCAACTCCCCGACAACTTGATAGAGAGGCTTGCTCATATATGCAACGCCTGCCTCGCCTCTAGATACTTCCCTAAGATGTTCAAAATCGCCGTTATTCGCCTCATACCAAAAGTAGGGTAGCCTCCAAACAAAGTCGAAAACTTTCGACCAATATCGCTGCTAGAGGTACCTGCCAAAATCTTCGAAAAAATAGTAAACAAGCGATTGCGGATGTATCTGGAGGACGAAGACGTGCATAATCCCCGCCAGTTCGGCTTCCGCCAGTACCGAGGCACATCCACCGCCATAGCTCAGGCCTACGAGCAGATCGCCAATGCCATGACTGGCCGCCTGCAGTGCAATATAGTACTGAGGGACGTCAGCAAGGCGTTTGACAAAGTTTGGCACGCAGGGCTGCAGTATAAGATCATACAACTGGGGCTACCCGAAAATCTGACGTGCCTGCTGTGCAACTTCATTACGGACCGCAGAGCCAAAATCAAGATGCAAGAACATTTTGGAGAAGAATTCTCACTATCGAGCGGCGGGCCTCAGGGCTCTTGTCTCTCACCAACCCTTTACACACTCTACACGGCTGACCTGCCAACCCCAATCGTCGGCAACGAGTACGTCATGTATGCCGACGATGTAACACAGATCGTCACCTGCCCAGGAAGGTCCACAGCAAGGATGGCGCGACTCACTGCTCGGGCAATAGAGGAGATCTCGGAGTATGAAAATAAATGGAAAACGAAATTTGAGGTCATACCCATAGCCAAATTCAAGCCGGCGCCATTGATGATCGACGACGAAGAGATTGAGTACTCTAAACAAGGCAGGTTGCTCGGCCTCATCATCTCTCGGACGGCCATCATTCCCCACGTGAAGGACAGACTAAATAAAGCCAAAGTCCCCTCAGCCAAATTAAAACGTTTTAAATTGATGCCTGAGAAGATACAAGTTCACCTGTACAAGGCGCTGGTGAGGCCTGTGTTGGAGTACCCATCTATACCACTCGTCACACTCGGGAAGACTAGACTACAACAACTACAGAGCTTCCAAAACAAGTGTTTGAGATCAGCCAGTGGCCAAGCGCCACCCTACTAGGAGACAGTGGAAACCATCCACCTAAGAAATAAAACAGAGGCCCTCAACTTCAGGTTCCATCGCCTAGGGAAGAAGGTTTGGGACAAGCTCCTGGACGACCCTCACAGCCCAGACCACCTACGCGGGAAAGACATCAACGGAGGGCGACCCCACGCCTGGTGGCCCCGGAGTCTGCCCGCACTACAACAACCCAACCCGCGACCCATCTATGTCCGCCACAGTGATCCACCTTAGATTAAAACTTAGATGATATAAATTCACATTTAACAAGTCACAATCAAGTGAGTCCATAACGTAATACAGTATAAGATGTTAATAAACTTGTAATTGTAAAATCAATCTAGTCATTCTCTACTAAAATAACCATTGTGCAACCTCATTCTAAATCCTAGGTTAGCTTAGTTAGCCAACAAACTCTGTAATATGTAAAACTAGGGGTGTCGTCCCCCTCTGTTTAACTCATTAAACTTCTTTTCCAACCTTTCCCCCCACGACTATATGTTGTGACTTCTCTATCCCTCATGTCTGGCTGTGCCTTGAACCCCAGCATGCCTTCCATCCTTTCCCCACCTTAACCTAAAAAAAAAAATAAAAAAAAAAGGCATCTTACTGATATCAACGGGACTCTAGATAACTATAAGCAAATTATTTTTAAGTAGGACTGTATAATGACAAGTCCTACTCCTCACAGGCCTCACAAGTTATAGGTCTACACACAAATACACACACACACACATACACACGCACACACACACACACAGTCTATTTTGCTAATATGTGAAATTAATGAATAATGTAATTATCCAAAATATACCAAAAATGATGCAGCGACCCTCATCGGGAGTGTATGTGTGTGTGTTAACATTTGTGCATGCATGTGTGCACATACATGCGATTGTGTGTAAATATGCACGCATGTAGATGCATACATCCATCCTACGCATGTAAAAGGTTTTGGAAGCTGAAGCTTAGAGGAAGATTTTAATAATTCATGGACACCACTTGACTAGTTGTTGGCTTTTATAATTGTCTGTTTTATATATATATATATATATATATATATATATGTATATATATATATATATATATATATATATATATATATATATATATATATATATATATATATATATATATAAAACAAAGAAGTATATCTGTGTGTGTGTTTGTTTGTGTGTGTGTCCGCACGAGAATCTCGGAAACTACTTTACCGATCTGTAGTGATGATGGATGGTGTTATATGTAGTGATGATGATGGATGGTGCTATATGTAGTGATGATGGATGATGTTATTTGTTGTGATGATGAATGGTGTTATATATAGTGATGATGGATGATGTTTTATGTAGTGATGATAGGTGGTGTTATATGTGGTGATGATTAGACAATATAATAATAACAGTTTAATGCTAAACAAATAAACATTGCTGTACCGTTGTAGTGAAAAACATGATGAAACTTACATACACCGTTAATGAACTATTGATGAAAGAAGAAGTTTTGGAGACTGAACAGTGATACAATGTGGAGCCTCCCGGAGGGTGGCGTCCTCCCGTGGCCTAGCGAATGAGCCGCCCGGACCAAACTTGGCATGGATAGCAAGTGTCAAATGGGGATCTCAAAAAACTCCAACCAACCCGATCCGACACACCCAACCAGACCCGACCCGTTAAACCACACAGAGGTTGAGAAGTCGTATCACATCCTACGTATTATAGGTAATTTTATCCTTATATAAAACTACTACATGTTCACTACAATATCCGCACTACACGTTCATTGCAACACCAAACAGGGAGGTACTACCGCCTGGGAAGATATTGGAAGCATAATGTGTTGTCTAATGGTAGACCCTGCTGCCATATGGCATCACGAAAATTGTGACCAAGTCCCAGGTTGCTGATCTGACTTTCTGCTTCATTTACACACAATTGCAGGGTCTCAATTGTTTCTCTTACCATTGACAACACAACATACAAATATCGTTTCTGACTTTTGATCTTTTTTTTCATTTTTGTATTTATAGTTCTTTATTATTAATATTATTATTATTATTACAGTTACTGTATTATTAGCATCATTATTTTATTATTTCATTTTTGTTTGTTTTATCATAAATTTTATTTATTATGAATTATTATGACTACTATTTATTATTATTATTATTATTATTATTATTATTATTATTATTATTATTATTATTAGTATTAGTATTACATTTTCGCCCCCCAGGCCCCAATGTGGGTCTGGGTCAGTGACCTGTGCCCGGGTGGGCTAATCCCCGTAAAAAACAAAACAAAAAAAAACACGGTCACTACGACACCTATACTACAAGTCCACTATAACACCATTGGACCCCAGGTCGCCTATAAGAGCTACACCATTTGACACAGCAAGCAAATGCTTATGAACAGATCCTGCAAGCGATACAAGCGGAGCAGGGAGGTATGATCTTTCTCGATGCACCTGGCGGGACAGGAAAAACATTCCTTATCAACCTTCTGTTGGCCAAAGTACGTCATCAGGGGAAAATTGCACTTGCTGTGGCATCCTCAGGCATTGCTGCAACACTACTAGAAGGAGGACGTACTGCACACTCAACTTTTAAACTGCCTCTCAACCTCGCTCACAATGAGAATCCAGTGTGCAACATCAAAAACGGATCGGCAAAGGCAAAACTCTTAGAAAAATGCAGCCTCATAGTCTGGGATGAATGCACGATGTCTCAGAGGTTAGCGTTTGAAGCAATGCACAGGACCTTACAAGACATACGAGAAAATGACCAGCTCATGGGTGGCATTACAATGGTCATTGCTGGAGACTTTCGCCAGACCCTACCTGTCATTCCTCGAAGCACTCCAGCTGATGAACTGAATGCATGCCTCAAGGCATCATACCTTTGGAGAAGTGTTCAGGCACTCACCCTATCCACAAACATGATAGTACATCTACAAGGAGATCAGGATGCTGGACGGTTTGCAAACCTTCTACTACAAATTGGGAATGGAACTTTCCCTGTTGATTCAGAAGGACAAATAATCATTCCTCAAGGATGTGGAAATGTTGTAAAGTCCTCAACTGAGCTCACTAACATGGTCTACCTAAACATTATCCACCACTACAAGGATCACAAGTGAGTGCGTGAACGCGCAATTCTGGCACCAAAGAATGAAACAGTGGCTGAAATCAACATGACTCTACTCAGACAGCTTCCAGGCAGTGAGACCTCATTCAAATCTGTTGATACAGTAATCGACCAGGACCAAGCAGTCCAGTACCCTGCAGAATTCCTTAATTCTTTGGAGCCCGCTGGAATGCCTCCTCACCACCTCACTCTCAAGATTGGAACTCCTATAATGCTCTGAAGAAATCTTGAACCACCAATCCTCTGCAATGGCACAAGACTGGTGGTGAAGAACATGAT
This sequence comes from Homarus gammarus, assembly GCA_958450375.1. NCBI lineage: Eukaryota > Metazoa > Arthropoda > Malacostraca > Decapoda > Nephropidae > Homarus > Homarus gammarus. The sequence continues at coordinate 31,149 of CAUDMG010003284.1, forward strand.
GCCACGTGTACTGGAAGCTACAATACTGACAGGAAAAGCTAAAGGAGAGGACGTTTTTATACCAAGGATACCTCTCATCACCACTGACCTGCCATTTGAGTTCAAGCGACTTCAGTTCCCGGTTAAAGTGAGCTTTGCCATGACCATCTACATAAGCCAGGGACAGGTTCTAAAGATGGTTGGCCTAAACCTGGTGTTTCCTTGCTTCTCTCATGGACAGTTCTATGTTGGATGCTCCAGAGTGGGAACTGCCAAAAATCTGTACATACTTGCTGCTAATGGCAAAACCTAAAATGTGGTCTACCCTAATGCACTACAGTGAGACAATGTGGAGCCTCCCGGAGGGTGGCGTCCTACCGTGGCCTAGCGAAAGAGCTAGTATATATATATATATATATATATATATATATATATATATATATATATATATATATATATATATATATTGTTACGACCGTGTCGTATTTTTCAATTTTTTTTTATATAACATGCTTCCATGTTGCTCCATATTATTCCTGTAATGATGTGTTATATTTACTATTATGTAATCTAGTCACCTTGCCCTGTGCTGTTAAGGTTTTGACTGTTATTATTTGTTCAAGCCCATCTTATTTCTTCATTTAGTATTGTAACAAGCATTCTTTGTTTCTCTAACGACCATCTGCATCATTAAACGACCCATGTTTCACCTGCTGGTCGCATTGGCGGGAAACGACCCTATATATAGTACTCCACCTGTAGACAGAGTTCAGTCCAGTCCTCTCGTCATTCAGTTCACGTTCTTTTGAGTGCCACTTGTCACCTGTTACTTATACTTCATTTTATTTCTGTGTTGTTCCTGTCGCCACCAATGTGGTATATCTATGTGAGTACCTATTTATGTGTCTTATGCGTCCATCAGTGCTTTGCTTAGTTACGTTTAAGTAATTCAGTGTTGTTTCACGATAGTTAATTTCAGTGTTAGTTATTTATATGTTTATGCAGTGTTAGCTATATTTTTATTTTGTATGTTTAAGCAGTTCTGTTGAAGTTTCGAAGTTTTAGTATCATTTGTATCTTAAAGGTTTCGATAGTGAATCAATTTGTTGTGACAGCCTACGAGGCTCTTTATTATTGTTATTATTTAATTTAATTAAATTCTTATAGGTTTACTTTATTTATTTTTATTCCCTTTGATTTACTTCACTTTTTTTGTTTGATTATGCCTAGAACCTTGGATATTAAAGTAAATTAAGAGACGGAATAACAGTTTTGGCGACCTTGCCAGGATTCACTAACAACCTTTTGACACTTGTGATATTCTCTTGTGTTTTTTGGTTTTTTTTTATTTAACTAGCCATCCTGGCTATCATTAGCCAAGATGATGTGGCTGCATTTGTATCAGGTAGTCCTTCCGTTGACGAAGTTTCAAAATTAAGTACACATGAATTAAGATTAATTTGCGAGTATTATGGTGTGGTAATTTCTAGCAGCGCCAGTAAAGTAAAGTTGTTTAACGCAGTAAGAAGTCAGCTATTTGGAGATAGTGTTGATGTTAGTTTAAGAGAAGACCACGGTGAAGCTAGTCAAGTTAACGTAGCTGAGTCACATTCAGTGAATTACGCCTTCTCGAGTCGTAAATAAGAATGAAAGAAGTTGGAATACGTCAGGCGGAAGCTGAAGCTAAGGCGAAAGAGACTGAAGCTATAACGAAAAAAGAGTTGGGATACGTCAGGCGGAAGCTGAAGCCAAAGCGAAAGTAGCTGAGGCTAAGCGAAAGAAGCAGATTCTGAAAACTTGCGACTGCGTATACAGCTCGGTCAGAGTAACCCTTCTAGCACCGATGGCCTCACCCCCAGATCTAGTTTTTCTCATTTTGATCCAGCAGGTGCTGCTATGCTAATGCCCACGTTTTCAAAGGAAACACTTGATGAGTTTTTCATTGCCTTCGAGAGACTTGCTACCACTTTAAAGTGGCCTATAGAGTTTTGGCCCATTTTGCTTCAGCAGGCGTTTACAGGTAAGGCTCTGTGTGTTTTTTCGTCTCTTACAGACAGTGACGCTAATGATTACTTGTGTATTAAGGAGGAAGTTTTAAAGGCTTATGCCCTTGTTCCTGAAGCGTACAGACAACGCTTTCGTGGCCTCCGTAAGAAGGCAGAGCAGACCCACCTTGAATTTGCTAGGAGTAAAAGAGAGGTATTCTCAAAGTGGTTACACTCCAAGGAAGTGAGTGATTTTGATTCCCTGATGGAGTTAATGCTCACAGAGGAATTTTTGAGAACCATCAACGAAGAGGTTACCTTATACTTGTTAGGTAGGGAATTTAGTACTATTGAAGAGGCTGCTAAGCATGCTGATGGATTTGTTTTGAGGCATGGTAGGACTAACAAAGATGTTATGCCCCCACAGGTTCAAAGGACTTTTAATCCCTCTCTCCACAGAGCGAGACGAGGGAATACTAACAATAGTAATTTTGTGCGTGACAGGAGCTGGACGCGTTTGCCACCTAATGGGGCGTCCAAATTTTCTACATACCCTCGTAGTTACTGGGGAATGCCAGGTCATAAGGCAGAGTTTTGTTGGACAAGGCTGCAGCTAAATACGGGCAAACCAGCTATGATTATTACTGAAGAGACTAATGCGTCACCAGTCGGAGTGATGGCTGGTTTGAGTAAGGCTGACAGCATGCCAATAGGGTTGGTTTCCACAAAAGGTGAAGCACGAGAGAGTGCAGTTTCAGTTCTCGCCTCACGAGACTTTGATCTTTTCCAGGAGAGTTTTGCGAAGGACCCAGACGTTGGAACCTTTCGTCCCTTTTTGTCACAAGGCACGGTAGAAGTTGATGGTGTAGAAACGCCAGTCACTATTTTGAGAGACTCGGGTTGTCTCCAAACTCTCATCAAAGAGGGTGTTGTTGCGGCGAGAAAGACTGACAAATACGTCGTTTTGGGATCCCTTTGGGGTCAAGGTGTAGCTCCTTTGGTTTTAGTACGTGTCAAGTCTTCTTGATTTTCAGGGATGGCTAACGTAGCCTGCGTGCACGAGCTGCCTGTTGCTGGAGTGGACCTCATACTCGGTAACGATTTGGCGGAAGGTCAAATGGGGAACGTAACCCCACCTCCTGTGCTGCGGGAAAGACCAGAGTCTATCGCAGAGCTGCAACAGCTTGAAGATGATATGCCCGGTGATTTCCCTTTGTGTGCTGTGACTCGTTCTATGTCAGTGACTAATGATCATAATGTAACTCCTGTTGTAGATGATTCACTTTCCTTAGAAGGACTTTTTGCTAACCCAATTGCTTCCCAAGACATTTCTTCCGCAGTTAATGCTATGACCGGGAGAGTTGCTTTAATAGCTGCGCAGGAGCAAGACCATTCATTAAGGCTCTTGTTTGACCTGGTGTCCGATCCTGCCAATGATTCAGGCCCTACCACGAGATATTTCAGTCAAGACGGTGTTTTGTGCCGCCGCTGGCTCCCACCGACTATGTCAGAGGAAGACGCGGACTGGGCGTCTATCACTCAAATAGTTCTCCCACACACTTACAGACAACATGTTCTAGCTCTGGCCCATGACGGTCGCTTTTCTGGACATCAAGGTGTCCGAAAGACATTCAACAGGCTGGCCAGGAAGTTCTATTGGCCAGGTATGAGGAGAGATGTCACTAAATATTGTAAGTACTGTCATTTTTGTCAAAAGGTAGGCAAAGACAATCAGGCTATGCCACCTTTTCCACTTGTAAGAGTATCTCGCGTACCTGAGCCCTGTACAACAGTACAGTGTGACATTATAGGCCCTCTGCCTAAAACTTCTAGTGGGTTTGAATATTTATTTACAGTCATTGATACCTCCACTAGGTACTTGCATGCTGTACCTCTTAGGAAAGTTACTGCTAAGGCCCTAATATCATCCATTTTATTTCTCGTACTTCGACTGTTCGCTCATCAAGTAAGAGGTCCTTTGCACATAGTTAGAGATAGATTGTTAGGTAGTAGTTAAGAGTGCATCGCTGTGTTAAGTTTAGTAGGAGATGTTAGAGAGAAGCTTCTAAGTTGTTGGAGCCTTGCCGCAGACCACTTACAGCAGTCGCAGTCCAAGACCAAGACATGGTACGACAAGCGTGCCAGACACAGAGCGTTCCAGATAGGAGATCAAGTTCTCATTCTCTTGCCGAGACATGGACAGCCGCTCCGTGCGAAGTTCAGTGGGCCATATAGAGTGGTGAAGAAGGTAAGCCCCACGAATTATATTATCTCTACCCCTGACAGGCGCCGACTACAGCGCTTATGTCACGTCAACACCATCAAGCTGTACCACACACGCCCAGCACCCACATTTGTTGCTGATGATCCAATTCCCGTGTGTGTCGTTGACACTTTCTTGGTAGACGGTGAGAAAGAAGAGGGAAAAGAAAGGGCAAGTCCACTCGCCCTGTCATCAGTCAGGGTTTGGCAGTCCAACTCCGTGAAGCTACAGGAGAGGCTACAGCGTCTACCGGGACACCCGAGAGCTGACATGCTGGCCGCCATCCAACAACATCCTCCTGTCTTCCAAGACAGGCCTGGCTGTACCACTGCCGTGGTGCATGTTATTGATGTTGGTTCTGCTAAGTCTATCAAGCAGGCTTCCTATCAGCGAGTGGTGCTCACCAGTCACTCTAGTACCGAAGAAGGACGGCACTCTTCGATTCTGCATCAACTTCCGCAAGGTCAACGCCGTCACCAGCAAGGACAGCTTCCCTCTACCAAAAGTCGACGACTGTATCGAAGCAATCGGGAACGCCAAGTTCCTCTTTAAGATTGATTGCCTTCGAGGGTTTTGGCAAGTACCTGTCGTGTTAAAGACACCTCCAGTTATGTTATGCCTTTCGGGCTTTGCAATGCCCCTGCTTCCTTTCAAAGGCTGATGTCACAAGTCACGGCCAATTGACCTGATTGTGTAGTATATTTAGATGATGTTGTAATAACACTTGGTCAGACCATTTATGTCAGCTAGACGCTCTCTTCACTGAGTTAGAAAATGTAGGACTTGTTATAAACTTTGCTAAGTCAGAATTTGTTTGTGCTCAACTTTTGTATCTGGGACATGTATTTGGGTTGGAAACTTGCTCCTCCCACAGCAAGGTGTGACACTATTTCTCAGATGCCTGTTCCATGTAACAAACGACAAGTCCGCAGATTTTTGGTTGTGTGGGTTATTACCGGAGATATATTTGTAATTTTGCTGAGTTGGCATTACCCCTTACTGATTTGTTGAAGAAGGGCAATATTTTTTGTTGGACTTCAAGGTGTCAGGATTCTTTTCAAAACCTGAAAAATGTATTTTGCTAATATCCCATTTTAAGAGCCCCTAATTTTTCTAAGCCTTTCAAGCTAGCCTGTGATACTAGTAATCTGTTATCTAGACCCACAGAATGAACACTGATGTCATATCAAAATTTGTGCAAGCAAAATTTTATTTTATGAGGGGAAGTGTTACGACCGTGTCGTATTTTTCTATTTTTTTTTATATAACATGCTTCCATGTTGCTCCATATTATTCCTGTAATGATGTGTTATATTTACTATTATATAATCTAGTCACCTTACCCTGTGCTGTTAAGGTTTTAACTGTTATTATTTGTTCAAGCCCATCGTATTTCTTCATTTAGTATTGTAAGAAGCATTCTTTGTTTCTCTAACGACCATCTGCATCGTTAAACGACCCATGTTTCACCTGCTGGTCGCATTGGCGGGAAACGACCCTATATATAGTACTCCACCTATAGACAGAGTTCAGTCCAGACCTCTCGTCATTCAGTGCTTGCTTAGTTACATTTAAGTTCTCTCCTTCTAAAATTCACTTCCATCCTCTCTTTATTCTTCCTCTGAACCTCCTTCCCCCCTGTCACTAGCATTTTTCTGTTCTGTTCAGTAATTCAGTGTTGTTTTACGATAGTTAATTTCAGTGTTAGTTAGTTATATGTTTATGCAGTGTTAACGAAATCCAATGCTTTATTTTTATTTTATATGTTTAAGCAGTTCTGTTGAAGGTTCGATGTTTTAGTATCATTTGTGTCTTAAAGGGTTCGATAGTGAATCAATTTGTTTGACAGCCTTCGAGGCTCTTTATTATTGTTATTATTTAATTTAATTAAATTCTTAAAGGTTTACTTTATTTAATTTTATTCCCTTTGATTTACGTCACCTTTTTTGTTTAGTTACTCCTAGAATCTTGGCTATTAAAGTAAATTAAGAGACGGCGTAACAATATATATATATATATATATATATATAATCAACACCTCAACCCGCCAGGATTCGAACCCACGGCCCACAAGCCTTTGACTGTGACCGGGGAACGCTAACCGCTGGACCACCAGGATACTAAAAGCAGTCCTAGACTTTGTTATATTTCACACAAAGCCTGTTCAACGAGCTTATGGCGCCGTGAACCTCTAATGGGGACCACCAGTATCACCTAGGTGGTCAGAGTAACGTTTTACCAAATCCGACTTCGAAACACGAGGATCCATATATATTTCATTAGCCCAATAAAGCACGCGGACTTCTACATACAATCAACACCTCAACCCGCCAGGATTCGAACCCACGGCCCACAAGCCTATGACTGACCGGGGAACGCTAACCGCTGGACCACCAGGATACTAAAAGCAGTCCTAGACTTTGTTATATTTCACACAAAACCTGTTCAACGAGCTTATGGCGCCGTGAACCTCTAATGGGGACCACCCGTATCACTTAGGTGGTCAGAGTAACGTTTTACCAAATCCGGCTTCGAAACACGAGGATCCATATATATTTCATTAGCCCAATAAAGCACGCGGACTTCTACATACAATCAACACCTCAACCCGCCAGGATTCGAACCCACGGCCCACAAGCCTATGACTGTGACCGGGGAACGCTAACCGCTGGACCACCAGGATACTAAAAGCAGTCCTAGACTTTGTTATATTTCACACAAAGCCTGTTCAACGAGCTTATGGCGCCGTGAACCTCTAATGGGGACCACCCTTATCACTTAGGTGGTCAGAGTAACGTTTTACCAAATCCGGCTTCGAAACACGAGGATCCATATATATTTCATTAGCCCAATAAAGCACGCGGACTTCTACATACAATCAACACCTCAACCCGCCAGGATTCGAACCCACGGCCCACAAGCCTATGACTGTGACCGGGGAACGCTAACCGCTGGACCACCAGGATACTAAAAGCAGTCCTAGACTTTGTTATATTTCACACAAAGCCTGTTCAACGAGCTTATGGCGCCGTGAACCTCTAATGGGGACCACCCTTATCACTTAGGTGGTCAGAGTAACGTTTTACCAAATCCGGCTTCGAAACACGAGGATCCATATATATTTCATTAGCCCAATAAAGCACGCGGACTTCTACATACAATCAACACCTCAACCCGCCAGGATTCGAACCCACGGCCCACAAGCCTATGACTGTGACCGGGGAACGCTAACCGCTGGACCACCAGGATACTAAAAGCAGTCCTAGACTTTGTTATATTTCACACAAAGCCTGTTCAACGAGCTTATGGCGTCGTGAACCTCTAATGGGGACCACCCGTGCTTTATTGGGCTAATGAAATATATATGGATCCTCGTGTTTCGAAGCCGGATTTGGTAAAACGTTACTCTGACCACCTAAGTGATACGGGTGGTCCCCATTAGAGGTTCACGGCGCCATAAGCTCGTTGAACAGGCTTTGTGCGAAATATAACAAAGTCTAGGACTGCTTTTACTATCCTGGTGGTCCAGCGGTTAGCGTTCCCCGGTCACAGTCATAGGCTTGTGGGCCGTGGGTTGGAATCCTGGCGGGTTGAGGTGTTGATTGTATGTAGAAGTCCGCGTGCTTTATTGGGCTAATGAAATATATATATATATATATATATATATATATATATATATATATATATATATATATATATATATATATATATATATATATATATATATATATATATCTTGATAAAATCACACGGGAAAATGGAAACAACGGAGTACCTTAGCTTTCGTCTTTATTCAAGACTTCTTCAGAGTTGCCTCTGAAGATGTCTTGAATAAAGACGAAAGCTAAGGTACTCCGTTGTTTCCATTTTCCCGTGTGATTTTATCAAGATTTATCTTATCCACGTTTTCAATGTGGATTTACATGAAATATATATATATATATATATATATATATATATATATATATATATATATATATATATATATATATATATATATATATATATATATATATATATATATATATATATATTAGGGTGGTCCTTATTGTAGGGCAAAAAACAAAATTTGGCATTCTTTTGGCACAGACCCTGGCAAAAGTTTTCATTTGGGGAAGAAACATTGCCTGTAAAATATTGTTTAAATATCTTAATAATTAGAGGTTGCTCAAGTCAAATGAAATTTAACAATATTATGCCTATGCTTAATGTTCATAACACATCATTTCCTAGCCCCCAAGCCTGGGCCCCCACCCCACTTAGTCTAAGTGGGCATTAGCTGCTCAAGGCAGGGGTCGCATGAGGACCAGTCTCACTCTTTGTCGCTCAGTAAGGTCTGCTTGAGGGCATTAGGGAATGATTTCCTGTGGTCAGCAACTGCCTGCAGTAGATACTGCAGTTGCTGCTCGTCCTTGGTGATGCGGCCTGAGAAATCTTGGACTAAGACTACTCCTCTTTCTGCATGATCATTGATCACAGACAAGGCTTGTACACTGGCTTTTGCATTTTGGAAGCCAGGATCATCTATCCACTGTTCTACTGGGAGGGCCAGGAAATCTGTATTCAAGTTGAGCTTTTTGAAAAATGACTTTGTGTTCTTTGTCGTGAAATCATATAGGTTCTTCACTTGGAGTGTGTCTGGATTGATTGTAACCCGTTTGACATGCTTTTCTTCTCCAATAACGATGTTCATAGCTTCCAACATGCGGTCCTTCACTGCTGGGAGAACATCGTCATCAAAGAAGGCCAATGCAACCAACTCTTCTGACAAGTACCAGAGGTGTCTCATCATTTTGTGGAAAGTTGCTTTTGATATGGCATCGCTGATGGTACTGTAGTATTGTAGAGCTTTAACAACATCAGATCTCCTGTTGGTGCCTTTGCAGCAAGTGGAGCAGTTGTCCAAGCCTTCACATATATTCGGGCAAAGAAAATGCACATATAACTTAGTCCTCTGTTCTCCTTTGGAGTAAGCTTAAACTGAGAACTGAATAACCGCACTTTGAAGGAATAAATGGTCTTTGCCATCCATCGTGCTTGGTGCATTGCACCAGGAGCAGAAAATCGTACTCCCCGAGAAGGTGATGTGCCAAGGAAGATGGAGGCCAGCTCTAGCAGCTCTCGATAATCATCTCGAAGTTGTGTCTCCAATAGAGCCTTCTTAATGAAGTTGGTTAGATCGTCCCTCACAGCTCTGACCGGGAGAACCCCGAATTTAATTTAGCAGCTACTCATGAACAATTTATTGCGACAATCCATAATGCTCAAAATAAACACATCCCTAAAAGAAAATTCAGATCGATACGGAACCAACCAAAGTGGATGAATAATAGACTCTTAGATCTTCTAGGGAAAAAGAAAGGAGTATATAGAAAAGTTAAGAAAGGCGAAAATCACTTACTTGGTTACTATCAGAACCTAACAAGACAGGTAAAAACAGAAATTAGGAAAGCAAAGAGAAAATATGAAATCAAGGTAGCAAACGAATCGAAAAAAACCCCAAAGCTTTTTATCAACTGTATAAATCAAAGGTTAGAGATACAATAGGTCCCCTTAAAACTACGACAGGAGAAATGACTGATGATGAGTTAGAAATGTGTAGTACGTTAAATAGTCATCTCCGCTCCGTATTTACAAATGAAAACCTAGCACAGTTTCCAGAAGTTCATAAGGTATATAACGACAGTATAGAAAATATGTTGATGAATATCAATATTACTAGTAACGATGTGCTTAAAGTAATTAACAAACTGAAGCCTCGTAAATCGCCTGGTCCAGACGAGGTATATGCTAGAATATTAAAAGAATGTAGAGATGAGTTGAGTAATCCATTAGCAGTTTTATTTAATAAGTCATTAGAATCGGGCCTAGTGCCAGAAGCTTGGAAACTTGCAAATGTAGTTCCGATTTTCAAAAAAGGAGATAAATCAATTGCATCAAATTACCGTCCCATTAGTCTCACGTCAATCATAGGCAAGTTGCTAGAGTCAATTATTGCTACAAAAATCAAAAGCCACCTTGAAACATTCAACTTAATTCATTCTTCTCACCACTGGTTCACAAATTTGCTTAGCTTTTTCTCAGAAGTATATGAAGCGGTAGATAATGATAAGTCATATGATATAATTTATTTAGATTTCAGTAAAGCATTCGATAGAGTCCCTCATGAGAGATTGATAAGGAAGGTAGAAGCACATGGAATAGGTGGATCATTATTAAAATGGATTTGGTCATGGTTAACTGGTAGGAAACAAAGAGTCAGCATAAATGGATTAAAGTCAGACTGGGGTGCGGTCAAAAGCTGAGTTCCCCAGGGATCTGTATTAGGCCCTCTGCTGTTTGTTATATTCATTAATGATCTTGATTTAGGTATAACTAGTAGGATTAGTAAATTTGCAGATGATACCAAAATGGGGAGAGTGATAAATTCAGACAGTGACTTTGAACACCTTCAAAGAGATCTAGATACCTTACATGAGTGGTCAGTAGACTGGCAAATGAATTTTAATACTGATAAATGCAAGGTACTACAGATAGGGAAGACGAATACAAACGTTAAGTATAAACTAGGTTACACGGAAATAGAAAACTCAGATTGTGAAAAAGATCTAGGTGTATTTGTTAGCAACGACTTGAAACCTAGAAAACAATGTATTAGCGTTGGCAACAAGGCAAACAGGATTCTTGGGTTCATATCTCGGAGTGTGAGTAACAGAACTGCTGACGTTATCTTGAAACTTTACCTATCATTAGTGAGGCCACACATGGATTATGCGGTTCAATTCTGGTGTCCTTATTATAGAATGGACATAGATTCTTTGGAGAGAGTACAAAGAAGAATGACAAAAATGATCCATAATATTAGAAACCTTCCATATGAAGAAAGACTGAAAAGCTTCGGCTTGCATTCATTAGAGAGGCGTAGAGTTAGGGGAGATATGATAGAGGTGTTCAAGTGGGTAAGTGGGATTAACAAGGGTAAAATGGAAGATGTTCTGAAGCTCAGTAATAACGAAATAACTAGAACAAATGGCTTTAAATTAGATAAATTCCGATTCAGAAAGGATATAGGCAAGAACTGGTTTGGTAATAGAGTTGTGGATATGTGGAATAGGCTACCGAGTGCTATAGTACGATCGGGGACGCTAGGGAGCTTCAAGACGAAGTTGGATAGGCACATGGAAGTGCTGGGATGGGTGTGAAAGGGATCTGCCCTGTATGGGCCAGTCGGCCTCCTGCAGTATCCCATTTTCTTATGTTCTTATGTTCTGCCAGATCGTCGGTGGAGGAGTCTTCAAACTTCTGCTTGTCAATTTGTTCCCATTTGGCTTGGAATCTTCGGAACAGCTGTATGTCAGGAGCAGCTGAGTGCCCCATTACAGCTTCAAAAGCAGCTCCAGCTACAAGTTCTAGTACATGGTGGCGGCAGGCAAAATATAGCAAATCACGACCCAGCAACTGCTCAATTTTGACACACGCACCCTTGTGGTCACCAGTATTTGAGCTTGTTGTGTCAAAACACATGCCATGCACGATGTCTGCAATGTGCCATTGCTGCAAAGCCTTCACAACAGCTTTTGCTTGTTCATCACCGGTACCAGAGGGAAGTTTTGGAACAGCAAGAAGTTGGGAGGTGCCATTGCCTGAGACAAGAACCGGGAGACTGTCAACATGGCCCCCATGCCCCGTCAAATCAGGCATCAATTTACCATCCCAGTGAACAATTGAAACTGACTCTGGTTTGAAGTTTGAAAGGATTCCAGCTGCCCTGCTACTGCGATGATGGTGACGTTTTCTCCTGATGCTTGATCGATTCAGAATCAATCCACTGACGTCATGGCCCAGACTCCGAGCAGTTTGGGTAACAATGTGCATGGCCATTCTATCTGAGGACTTGGTCCGATCTAATGCTGCAGAAAGTTCTGGAGTTAGAACTTCCTTTCGCCCACACTTCTCGACAGTAGGTGGAGTTTGAAGTGCTGATGGGCCAGGAATTGGGTTGGATTCCTCAGAAGAAGACGTACTACTGCTGTCCAAGACAACGATGGCCTGGCATTTTTTGACTTCTTCCTCTGCACTGTCTGCAGCCAACTTCCTTTTCATTGCTTTCTTGAGAGTTTTTTCTCGTCGTTTCTTTCTTTTCAGGAATACTTTGTCAAGAGATGACATTGCCCCACGACGCCCTTTTTCTCGTTGCGCTATTAAGAAATCATTATCCTCCTGAACTGTCATCATATTCAAAGCATTCACATGTGCACTGTCAAAGAGATCTTCAAATGTATCAGTGAACTCCTTCTCCTTCTGCTTTTGAGTTTCTGTCTTTCTTGAAGAGTTCTGTTTCAAACTACTCCACTTGTCAAACATTTTGTGCACTTGATTCACACAATCTGGTTTGTGGTGTGTGGGAATGTTTGCTTTTGTCCAAAATTGAAGAACTTTGTCTGTGACTTCCCCAGCTGCCTCTCTGATGGGTTTTTTCTGTATGCGATGCAGGCTTAAAAAATACTGTGACACTTGCCTGTTTGAAGGTAACTTAGCCCCTGTAATGTCATCACATAATGTCTTTATCAAATACACATTTTCTCGTGTTTTTACTCCTGCATTAGCCATTTTGACCTGAGGAAGAAAGAAATTAACAATTAATATAAATTAATAATGAGAATACTCTGCAGAACTGTTTCTAATTTCCCCAATCATCAATCACGACCAGCAAAAACTCACCACAATCGTGCCAAATGCGACGCATTAGTGGTGGGCGTAATCGGCTACAAAGTAATCGACTACATCGATTACTTAATCTTTTACAGCTTTGAGCAACCTCTAAATATAAATATATTTAAAAATAACTCTACACATATGTTTTTGTCCTAAATGGACACTTTTAGCAGGGTCTGTGGTAAAAAAATCCAAAGTTGAAAAATAAGAACCACCCTAATATACTATATATATATATATATATATATATATATATATATATATATATAAATCACTGTAGGTGCGCGTGATCTAGGTATATGCTGATAACCACATTTAAAGATTTAAAGATTAGTAGGGTCATTACCTAATACCTGACCATTGTGGGCCTGGTCTCACCCTCCTCTGTATATATTCACCTTGTTTTGTACTTCTCTTTAGTCTGTACTCAGGAATCCAATGCTCTGTTTGTTCATTTGAGGGATAACAAGCATTGCATTGACTGGGATAATGCCTCCTCAATATTACCATGTAATTCAATTGATAGTAGGAACATCATAGAATCTAGTCTTATTAAACATACCGAAGCATTCAACATGAATTTGAGTAACGGCTTGTACAAGCTGGACAACTTTGTAATTAAGAAGATTTGTGAACAGGTGAGAAGGCCGGGTCACTTGACCATCTGACCTGACCACCAACCGTTGTGTGCTATTTAAAGATTAGTAGGGTCATTACCTAATACCTGACCATTGTGGACCTGGTCTCACCCTCCTCTGTATATATACACCTTGATTTGTATTACTCTCTCTAGTCTGTACTCACCCCTGAAGATGTGAATTACACGAAAGCGCTTGGGAACTTCGTGTTTTCTTCTTTCCTTGTGGTTATCAGCATATATATATATATATATATATAATCAACACCTCAACCCGCCAGGATTCGAACCCACGGCACACAAGCCTATGACTGTGACCGGGGAACGCTAACCTCTGGACCACCAGGATACTAAAGGCAGTCCTAGACTTGTTATATTTCACACAAAGCCTGTTCAACGAGAAGTCCGCGTGCTTTATTGGGCTGATGAAATATATATATATATATATATATATATATATATATATATATATATATATATATATATATATATATATATATATATATTATATATATATATATATATATATATATATGTGTGTGTTATTCAGAAATTTCAGAGTAAATTCAAATGCCCCGCCATTAGCCATACTGAGCGTTCAAGGTCGTCTGAGGGAAGAGAGCGCTCCCCGCACATAGTGAGAGGTTGTGGAACTAGGCCTATATGATATTAAATGTAATTTGCCGAATTAATAATGATGCGATTCATGAAGTTAAGGGACTATTATTGAATTTGAAATTATTATAGATCGTTTAGCAGTCTGAATAATGTTACGGGTGTCCCAAGGAGTTATTAGTTAGGCGGAAAATATGTCACGTAGGCCTAAGCTGACGCCTTGAGAGGACACGAGGCGGGCTCTCTCTCAGTCACGGCGAGCATTCAGACAAACAAGACGTCCCTGCGCGTCCGTCAGAGAAATAGTCACGTGGCCTAGTCACCTGTGTTGCGCTATTGCAGTATAACAAGTAAGTCTCATTCGATCTCAGACAGGGTTAGACAGGGCAGTGGTAAAGTTAACAAGAGCTAACAGTGAGTTCATTTCAGGGTTTCCGTCAGAACCCACTTGACCGGAGTTGACCCGAGTTTGACTGCGAGAGATTGACTGCCGTTTGAGACTGCCGTTGATGATTGAGGGTGGCGATTGTCGCCATTGGACCGATCAGTGTAGGCCTGTCATTGTTTAGCGGGGTATCAAAGGATCTCTTGAGGGAATCTAGCCGTCTGGGTGCCCAGCTGACGACGGGACGATCGTTGGGGTCATCAGCTCTCCTTTACCTCGGCTCACAACCCCACATGTCTCGAGCAGCTTAGTGAAACCCTCTTGCTAACGGGAAGCTAAAGCTTCTTTCAACTGTACAAGGTCTGATTGGCTCACTCCCTTCCATTTCATGGATGTACTGGGGGTAAAGTGAAGCCAGCTGAGTGATACAGGGTCACACACTGAGACCATGAGTCTAGGGGATACCTAGAGGAACATTTTATCTCCCTTATTACGGGTGTATGTTGAGTTGGGTGGAGCATTAGGGTGTGTCATCGGAGGGAAGATCAGCTAAAAGTAATGGCCCATCACTTTTTTGGTAGATTTTAGGGTATATAAACAGAAAATAATTTCAGTTTCAATATTTTGCAACCTTTTGCTAGGTAAATTTTAGCGTGAAATTTATCGAAAATCTAACGTACAGCTGCATTAGTGCATTACAATTAAATAGTGAACATTGCTTTCTGACTTCATTCTTTAACAACCCAACTAACCATATTTTTTTCTGTTTCAGATTCTGATGCATTTATAAGTTGATAATACTTGCGATGGCTGCTTGTGTCAGGACGAGGAACCAAAAATCCAGCCATCTCAGTCACTATCTTGGGTCTGGGAGAGAGCTCCTGAAGTCGGAGTTGCCTACATTGAGAGATGCTTTGAGATACGGTGTTTTAATCAGGCAAATCAGTGAAAAGAACCAAAGAACTTACACAAACAAAGACATTGCCAGTGATATGACCAAAGCTGTCTTGGCACAGTACACTCTGGCTAACGCTCAGTTCAAGCCTCCAGTCATAACAAGTCAGAAGAAGATTAGTGAGAGACTGCTAGCCAGTTGGGAAAAGGCAAGAGATATCTCTCTTGGGAGAGGAAAACTTGCAGTTAAGGACAGCTTTGCCAAGCAACTGGACCAGTTATTTGACATAATTACTTGCAAGTGCCCAATTGTTCTCTGTCCTGAGTTTGGATGCGATCGTGACTGTAAATCCGAGGCCCACATCTCCTGTATTTGCAAGCGTGAACTGAAGATTCCTGTGATCGAACTGGCATTTGTCAAAGCAGAGAGAGAGAAGACTGGCAGTATAGGGGCTCTCATGATTTCTAGCCAAGATATTCCGGAGTCCAAGAGACAGGAGGCTGTCACAGAGAGACAGAAGAGGAGAAGAGTTGCCGAGGAAAAGAGACTTGAGAAGGCCCAGGGTGAGGTAAAAAAGGCCGATGATTGGAGTCAAGCTGATTCAGAGTTTAATGACCCCCATGGCTGATCCGAGTGCTGACCAGGAGAATGGTGACTTTGTCCCTAACCCAGAAAATAATGATCCCAAACCTTCCAGGCATAAGATTCGAAATAGGAAAGATATCCCGAGCATAGCTCTGGCCAGCATGCGACACCACACTGGTCTCAGAGAAACTGCAGAGATAGCAACAGCTGCCTGGATTGACGGTGGTTTGATAAAACCTGATGATGTACACCTTGGTGATAGATCATAATAAAGTAAGGAGAGCTCAGAAGAAACTTGTCAGTAACCTAGAAGAGGAGTTTGATAAGGGGATAAGAGAAAATGGAATCAATTGTTTGTTCTTTGATGGGAGAAGGGATGACACTAAAGTGTTCATGAAAGTTGGAGATTCTGACAAGTTGTTCCCTGCCATGGTGAAGGATGAACACTACTCCTGCTGCAGTGAACCAGGAGGGAAGTATTTGTGGCATTTCACTCCAGAGAAAGATGACATCAGGAAACCAGCTGAGATAGTGGCAGATAACATTGTGAACTGGCTCAGAGAGAGGAACATAGACCAGACCCTGCAGGCCATTGGAGGGGACAGCACCAACACGAACACAGGGTGGCAAGGGGGGGTCATACAGTGGATAGAGCGGAAGATTGGGAGGAAGCTGGTCTGGATTGTTTGTGACCTCCACACCAACGAGTTGCCACTCAGACATCTGATCCAGGAGCTGGATGGCAAGACTCTTTCAAACAACAGATGGTCTGGTCCTCTTGGCAAGATGCTGGACTCTGCCACTGAGTTAGAAATAAATCCGAGCTTTGAAAAAATCACAGTTGGCCCTCCACTCGTTGAGCTTGCACATACTGTCATTGACGACCTGAGTACTGACCAGTACTATGGTTACATGATTTGCAGTGCCATCAAAACTGGGGTCATGCCTGATAGACTTGCTTACCTGCAGATAGGTCCAGTCTCACATTCTAGGTGGCTCACAACGGCTCTCAGGTTCTGCAGAATTTGGGTCGCTCATCATAAACTGAAAGGGAACCAGCTTCACAACCTGAGACTTATTGTCCAATTCATCGTAAGTGTCTACTTGCCAAATTGGTTCAACACCAAGGTCAAGTCATCGTTCTCCGAAGGTCCGAGGCATGTTCTCTTCCAGCTTGAGCTCCTGAGGAGTCAGCCAAGGAAGGTTGTTCAGATTGTGGAGCAGACTGTGAGGAGATCTTCCTGGTATGCTCATCCCGAAGCAGTTCTGCAGACAATGCTCTGCAGTGAGGATGATGAGGAGAGAAGAGTGGCAGTCAAAAAGATCTTGGATATGAGACTTATGAGAGGATCTGGGCATGACGAATCAGTTGGTGACGATTCCTTCAGGGTCAGGAAGACTCCTAAAGTCAATCTAGGTGCCAAGACCCTCACTGATCTCATAGATCTGGATAACATCCAGGCTGGCAGTGAGCCCCCTCTTACCTGCAGCCTCACCAATGTTCAAGTCAGAGCTTTCCTGGACAAACCCATGCATGTCCCTGCCTGGCCCACGCACACCCAGAGTATAGAGCGTTGTGTACAGCAAGTGAGCGAGGCCAGCAGTCACGTGTACAGCCAGGAGAGGAGGGAAGGCTACATCCGAGCTCAGGTGGTCAGCAGGGAGGTGATGAGTAGAAACAGAAGCAAGAAAGACATGTTCTCTATGGTGTGCAGCAACACCGGGTCGTAGTAGTAAAACCGGTTTTTGTATTTGATGATTTTTTTTTCTAAAGGAATATTAAATTTAATAAATGTGTCAAGATCATTCGTTTCACTATTCTTGATCATTTTCATCCTAATAAATTAACCTGATACATTTACTTTACTTTAACTAAGCTATTTAGTGGTGTTGGTAAAAGGGTGGGAAAACTGAATTTTCATAAGATTTTAAGTTAAAATTTACCTAGCAAAAAATGAAAACTTTTCAAATCTGAAGATATCACATGATACAGCACATAGAACTGCATCATTAATACCATGGGCCGATTTTTCAAACTCAAAAAAAAAATTCGCCTCCATATGACACACCCAAGTGGAGCATGGTTCACGAGTATTGGTGGACCCAGTACCAAATCAATAATAGTGACTATATTTGTGTGTAGTTAACACCATTTCTCAGTTACTGGTGTTATCTTGACGTGTGTGGTTTAATATTTCTTAAATATTTTTGATAGTATTGTTTTTTTGAATGTTTGTGTCACTAAGTGGAACCAGAGTGATACTGTGATTTGATTCTTTTAATGCATCTAATTTTTCTTCATAATCCCGACCTCAGGTATAACCTTTGTTCCCCTGAGTAGTGTTTAAGATAGGTTAGGAATTGTGCATCTGTTGGGGTAATATAATTATATTGAGTGCCCTTAAGGCCTATTCATTGTAGAGTATTTAATTTCTTATTTTTTGATACCATTTCCTCAGTGACTGATATTATTTTGTTGAAAACCCTTAAGGCCTGCATCTGTTGGTGTAACAAAATTATATTGAGTGCCCTTTAGGCCTATTCATGGTGGAATTATTAATTTCTTATTTTTGAATACCATTTTCTCAGTGCTGGATATTATTTTGTTGAAAACCCTTAAGGCCTGCATCTGTTGGTGTAACAAAATTATATTGAGTGCCCTTTAGGCCTATTCATGGTGGAATTATTAATTTCTTATTTTTGAATACCATTTTCTCAGTGCTGGATATTATTTTGTTGAAAGCCCTTAAGGCCTGTTTCATGTGTGCAAGCAACATTTCTTAATACTTCAAATTTATTGTTGCCTGAGTTTCTAATAATTTCTATATCATGTATAACTTTTATTCCCCAGAGTATTGTTTTAAGTTCAAGTTAAGAGGTGCGCATATTGGTGTACCATTATTTGATTGTGTTTGTAGAGTTGGAGGGAATATAAGTGTCTAAATTTTACAGTGTGTCTCATTCATCCCAGTCACAGACGCTATCCTTCCATGGGTCACGGACAATTCATTTTGTTTAGTAGATTTAAGTGTTCTTGTGCTGGTTCGGGATTTTTCTCAAAGGGGCGCTTCCACTGCCATTACCATCTATTAATCTTTAATAAACCCCAAGTCAAGTGAGAAATTAAAGTCCAGTAAATTCCGACCGGTTACATATATATATATATATATTATATATATATATATATATATATACGTATAATCAACGACCTCACCAGCAAGGAATCGAACCCTCGACCTAATGGGTGTGACTAGGGAACGCTTACTGGCTAGGCCACAAGGACACTAAAAGCAGTTCTAGACTATGTTATATTTCACACAAAGCCTGTTCATCGAGCTGATGGCGCCGTGAACCTCAATGGGAAACTGCCCGTGCCTCTTATGTGGTGTCAGTAGCATTTTACCGAATCCAGCTGGTATGAAACACGAGGTACATATATATACTTCATTTTTAGTCCATACAACACGCGGACTTTGAACATATAATCAACGACCTCACCAGCAAGGAATCGAACCCTCGACCTACTGGGTGTGACTAGGGAACGCTTACCGGCTAGGCCACAAGGACACTAAAAGCAGTTCTAGTCTCTGTTATATTTCACACAAAGCCTGTTCATCGAGCTGATGGCGCCGTGAACCTCAATGGGAAACTGCCCGTGCCTCTTATGTGGTGTCAGTAGCATTTTACCGAATCCAGCTGGTATGAAACGCGAGGTACATATATATACTTCATTTTTAGTCCATACAACACGCGGACTTTGAACATATATATGTACCTCGCGTTTCATACCAGTCGTAGGCTTGTGGGCCGTGGGTTCGAATCCTGGCGGGTTGAGGTGTTGATTGTATGTAGAAGTCCGCGTGCTTTATTGGGCTAATGAAATATATATGGATCCTCGTGTTTCGAAGCCGGATTTGGTAAAACGTTACTCTGACCACCTAAGTGGTGCGGGTGGTCCCCATTAGAGGTTCATGGCGCCATAAGCTCGTTGAACAGGCTCTGTGTGAAATATAACAAAGTCTAGGACTGCTTTTAGCATCCTGGTGGTCCAGCGGTTAGCGTTCCCCGGTCACAGTCGTAGGCTTGTGGGCCGTGGGTTCGAATCCTGGCGGGTTGAGGTGTTGATTGTATGTAGAAGTCTGCGTGCTTTATTGGGCTAATGAAATATATATGGATCCTCGTGTTTCGAAGCCGGATTTGGTAAAACGTTACTCTGACCACCTAAGTGGTGCGGGTGGTCCCCATTAGAGGTTCACGGCGCCATAAGCTCGTTGAACAGGCTTTGTGTGAAATATAACAAAGTCTAGGACTGCTTTTAGCATCCTGGTGGTCCAGCGGTTAGCGTTCCCCGGTCACAGTCATAGGCTTGTGGGCCGTGGGTTCGAATCCTGGCGGGTTGAGGTGTTGATTGTATGTAGAAGTCCGCGTGCCTTATTTGGCTAATGAAATATATATATATATACGTATATATATATATATATATTTCATGTAAATCCACAATGAAAACGTGGATGAGATAAATCTTGATAAAATCACACGGGAAAATGGAAACAACGGAGCACCTTAGCTTTCGTCTTTATTCAAGACATCTTCAGTTGCCTCTGAAGATGTCTTGAATAAAGACGAAAGCTAAGGTGCTCCGTTGTTTCCATTTTCCCGTGTGATTTTATCAATATATATGTATATACTGTATATATATACTGTATATATATATATATATATATATATATATATATATATATATATATATATATATATATATATATATATATATATAAATATATATATATATATATATATATATATATATATATATATATATATATATATATATATATATATATATTTTTTTTTTTTTTTTTATACCGGTTTATATACCATCAGGTGGGTGGTGAGATAAATTGCTTTACCGAGAAAGAATTATATTATAGAACTGCATTCCAAAAAGCAGCTGGCGTTAATTAATACTCTTCTATTTCCATAATACTGCGTCGAGCAACTGACACTCACATTCTTATTCGCGCACCACTCAAGTCTATAATCCTTGTTGTTCTGAACAGAACAGAAAAATGCTAGTGACAGGGGGGAAGGAGGTTCAGAGGAAGAATAAAGAGAGGATGGAAGTGAATTTTAGAAGGAGAGAACAGATGCAGTGGCTAGACACCGCTTGCGTGAGGGGTTCAGGGGTGGGGGCAGCTGGGAGGCGACAAGACAAGGCCAGGCCGGCGATTGGTCAAGCGTCAGGTGCAGCGTGGTTGGGTTGGGCAATGGATGTTCAGTGCTTGGGCGGCTTGAATGTGTTTTGGTTTCTTGTGTGGAGGAGATGTCTTGGTCTTCTTAGCTTGGGGTCAATTTTCTTCTCACTCTTCTCCTCTTCTTGCTTTCTTGGAATGTCCATTCGTTTGTGTTTGGGTCTTGTTGTTCATCTTCCTCGTGAGATGGGCTCTCATAGGTGTGGAAGAAGTCAGAGACGGTGAGGTTGACCACGTGGGCTTCAGCTTCACGGGCCACGTGGTGATCTTGGTTTTGTGTGGTGGGCGTCTTCTCGACAGTTTTCTTTTCTTGGTTTTTCTTTTTTTGGTTTTTCTTTTGTGCTGGTTTTTTCTTTTCTTGAGAGCATACAGCAAGGAGGGCCTCTTTGTAGCTCATTTTCTTCTCGAGGCGGACTTTGGCTACCCTGCACTCCTCCTTCCATCTGGGGCAGTTCCGGTCTGCGGAGGAGTGCGGGCCACCACAAGCAGCGCATTTCTTTTCTTCGTTGGGGCAGACCGTGTAGCGGTGTCCAGGGCTGCCACACTTGGAGCAGGTGTCCTCCTGCGCCTCACACTTGTTTACAGTGTGTCCATAGTGTTGGCATTTGTAACACCGATTCGGTCTGCAGTAGGGCTTCACTGGCACAGTTACCCACGCCAGTTGAGCCTCTTCGGGTAAGGTGGTGTGGTGTCCGACGAGGGCAGTGGTGTCGGACAGCATCTTTACAACTTGGAGCTGCCCCTGGAGGAGCTCGCTTAGTTCGTCTTGGTCCATGTGGGCAATTTCGGCGTGGGAGATTACTCCCAGCTTCAAGTTGTCCCACATGTAGGCAATCATTTTGAATGGGATGCCGTTGATGTCAGGAATCTCCGCGAGCTGGGCGGGCATGCCCTTTTCGGCGAAGGTGATCCTGATGTCTCCATGGAGCTTTAGACGCTCCACCTTGGTGACTCCCAAGATCCCATTAGCTACAAAGAACTTCTGGAGAACTAGGAGATTTAGCTTCTTGGGGCAGGTAGGCGTGTCTGGACGAATCCGCGCCACGCTATCGAACTCGTAACCGTTCATGGTGAGAGGGTTAGAGAGAGTGTGTGTTGTTGTTCTTAAATACGACCAACTACAGCCGAAGTGATTAGAGCTAATGATGACCATTACTGTTGTACTTGGCTGTGGTGCCCTGGCTACTCCGCCAATAGTGGAGAAACGTTTGGGTTATAAGCACTTACCGGAGCCCGCCACAGTCTGATATCTGCCGTAAGGGTTCCTTGAGCCAAATCTTTTTCAAGCATAATATAATACAATATAACTTAATATAAGAGAAAATTTTATGTCTTAATTACTATGTGTAAATTCTAATCACTGATAACAAGGAAAATCCAATTCGGATTTTTTTCGTTTGATCCTTGTTACGGTGAAGCAGTAAATGATACAAGGAGCAAAGAAAGATTTGTATATAGAAACAGTCCTAAGAGGATTGTTCCTTACAAGGGAAAGCAAAATACTTAGAAATCCTACAAGTTACATGAGATTCTCGACAAAAAAAAAAAAACAGAAGGTGAATTTGGTAGAACTGGAAAAATATGAAAGATGAGAGAATTAAAACAAATCAACTTGGAAGGGAGACTAATAAAACACGTGAGGGATAGTGGCAAAAGGACCGTAAAGAAATGGAGGAGAAAGAGAAACGAGGATGACCCGAATCAATTCACACAAAAGTGAAGGAAATATGAAGAGATCGAACATACAACAGAGAAAATGGAATCGAGGGTGACAAAGGGACCTTAATCGTTAACTGGAATTGGTGAGGGTCCGGGCGGAAACTGTCATAGAAGACGTCAATGACAAGAAGTATAAATTGAAGATGGAAAGTTTTGGACACAGGGCAAAAGAGATGGTTAATAAAGAGCCAAATGTACTTGGAAAAGAGGCATGGAACTCGATCAAGGAGAGGAGAGGTGGAGAGGCTGAGGGGGTCGATGGCATACCAAAAGAATTCTTAAAGAATCTATTAAGAAAAGGAACATAGGATTAGATCGAGTTATGCAAAGGCCGTATCCAAGAAGGGACAATAGCCCAAGGACTTTACAATATCAATAGTGGTAACACTACGGAAGAGACCAAGTATTTTTGAAGGGGGTAATTATCGTACAATCAGTCAGATCCAACGCGCTCCTAAGACTATG
Organism: Homarus gammarus; assembly: GCA_958450375.1. Taxonomy (NCBI): domain Eukaryota; kingdom Metazoa; phylum Arthropoda; class Malacostraca; order Decapoda; family Nephropidae; genus Homarus; species Homarus gammarus. Next base: position 54,644 of record CAUDMG010003284.1, read on the forward strand.
CTGAGGGTGTTGACAAAAAAAAAGAGAATGACGATAAAGAAGAAAGGTTTCATCAGCAGCAATCACTTTAGATTCAGAAGGGATACGACACGAAAGATGCTACTGGAATCATGATGACGTTGTGTGAAAGGATCTGGAAGGTTAGTCACGGACTTTTTGTGTATTTTGTGGACTTCGTGGAGACATTTGATAGAGAAATCGTGACGAAATTTATAGAGTTCTTGAACAATATCGGAGTAGATTGGCGGGAGAGTAGACCTATCATAAACTTATATCTGATCCAGGAAGCGCTCAATAGGGCTAGACTCGAGGGAGTGTAAACCAATAGTGATTGGGAGGCTGTCTATTGGAAACCATCGTTTAAATACCCAGTATATTTTTTTCTTTTTCATTTATACCGAGATGGTGATGTCTGAAGCAGTAGAGGGAGTTAGGGAATCTGAGAGGGGAGAGAGAAACTAAAGAAGTCAAATTACCAGACAACTAAGAGAGGTTGTCAGACACGAAAGGAGGACCACAGAGGATCAGGATCAATATGAGTGAGAGATGTATAAGGACTACAATATGATTAAGCAAGTGAGAGGAACTGAAGTAATGATAATATCTATTTAAAAGAGGAACTTGGACCATGGGAGGCTGAAGATGTATAACAGAGATTCGATGACTGGTTGGATTGACAAAATCTGCATTCATCAAGCGTATAGAGTTACTGATGAAGTCGTTGAACAGAGAACTTAAGATTATGAATACCTTAGTGTAGAGTGCTGGACTATGTGAAAGTCAAACCTGGATGCTTGAGAAGAGAAATATGAAGCGAATGCAAACCTTGAAATGTGTGTATGGAGAGGAATGAGGAAGATTATTTACAGTAAGAACAGAAGAACTAGATTGGTGGTGTGATGAGAAGTTAATGTTGCTGGAGGTCACGGAGGATTGTCATTAAGCACGTAATCCAGAACAGTAAACACACTAGGTATAAAAAAAATTAATTAAGAGGGATACATCTCTCTGATTATGGATGGAAGAGTGGACGAGAAGCAACGTCAAGGGAGACCGAAGATTGAGTTGTTGAATGTACAGAAATAGCCCAGGAACAGTTGCAGAAGCTGTATATCACAAGCCTGCCGAGGGACGTAAAGAAAGTTGATGACAATGTGAGACTGAAAAGAAAAAATTAAAAACTTTTTTTGTAAGTGGGAATACTGTTCCAGGAGACCTTTAAGTAATATAAAAACACAAGGCCAAATACTCGTATATTTTTATTTATAATTGATCTATAACTCACTCTTAGTCACCAAAAGCTGTCACAGAAAAATAAGTGAGAAAAGTGTATGTTGGTAAATTGAGCGATGAAGGAGTGTTAAATATATTGTCATCTTGTTTATCTTTGGAAAAAATATATGTCCCAATTACAAATGTATGCCCATTGTTTATCGAGGATTTAACAAATAACAAGAAAAGTATACTTTTTCAGCTTTTAACCTTTGATCTGGACAGGAGGTTGATAAAGGAAGCAAGTCTAATTAGAACAGTAGTGGGACGCTCTTGGGGGGACCTTAGAACTGAATGACGGCAATTTAATGACACTTTAAAAGAGAAGACATGACAAATTTCCAACAGCACATAAAAACAATATAATAGAAAAAATATTATCTTTGAGGTAATTAAAGTAGATATAATCCTTACATTTTATTTACAAAATGTATTGAGATATACTTAAAACATGTAACAAAGTCATATACTGGCCTCACTGGAGGGCAAGGGAAGCACAAATGAAAATCTTGATTACAATGGACTATTTACACCTTTGATCTATATCACCAAGTAACTTCCTGTCTATCTTCAAGTTTGGTGAGGTTATGTAGTGAGTTTAATCAGCTTGAGGAGTAACAAAAACTATCCCGGAGTTTATATGTTTGACAAGAATATTTAATCTATTTCCCATATCTTAATATACAATAGCAGGAAGTTTTAATTGTGAATCATTACATCAACTACGAAAATAAAAGTTCATTATTTTGTTCCTACATGTTTTATATTGACTAGTTGTTCATAACACATTTATAACTAGAAACAACACTCATTCAAAGTGAAAATCATTCATTGTGACTTCTTAAGCCTAACCGTATGTATATATACACACGCAGTTGACGCCACACACGGCCAATTATCAATGAAAATATAATACCAAACAATTATGTCAAGAATGTTGTAATCACCATCATTATACACCAGCAGTTTAGTAATAACAATTATCCTCACAGAACATTAACAATAATGTATAACCCTTGGAAGAGAGTTGAATAATGATAATGGAAAATAAGTGAATGACAGTGGAAGGATTTTTGTATACAGTAATATTTACAGCCTGGCACAGTACCACTGCCACCTCTGGAATCACTCATATATTTATTTTATAAATATGTACATAAGCCTTGGCGTTGGAACTATTCTGTATTTTCAAAATCATTTTATAATTTTTCATATGCATTTTAGTATGAATAACGGAAATATGAATAATTCTGAAACACTGTACTGTAATTTACACTCGATTTTTTTTCCGTTCTTAGTTACAATATATATACTGTCTTTACACACACTTAGTACCCTGCCAGCTTTAATTCGGTTGATCCGAAAATTTCGTCAGTGCGGACTATCACTCTTCATGAATATTTCACCACAATAATGAGAGGCTTCGTAAGGCTCCAGCACGTAACCCACCCGGAAGAATGACTCCAAGTTATCCCCTAACTGAGGTTTATTAGGAATTTTTTGATTTTATTGCTGTCTAAAACAGTCAATGTGATTGCTCCTGGGAAATTTATTCACAGTAGCAGGGAAAATTATTAAAGCAAAATCACAATATTTACATCCGGGAGCGTGTTGGATACACACTGAAACCCTGAACTAGATCTTTGGCAAAACCGCTGAATTTGTTTACTCTGATCAATTCTGGAATCATTGTCCCGGTAAGCAGAATGTGGTTCATTGAGCAGCTCCAGTATATCCTTGTGGGGGAAGTGAGGAGGACAATGTCGCTCATAACTATTATAATAAGCTGGTGCTTCAGAGACTGTAACTCCGCTTACCGACTACTGTACTGGCGCCTCATTTGTAATACTCTTTGATTAACACTGATGAATTCACTCCTAAGATTCTTAACTAATTAATTGTATTATTATTTGAGGCCCCAACTGGGAGCTCATAAATACTGGCATAACACTGAAGAAAACAGACTCCAGTTTCCATCCCATCATGAGGTGTGCCACATACTCTGTACAGCTGGCAGAGTGGGAGCAGCACAACTCCATCTCACACATGTTACAGAAGGTCCAGACACACACACTATCTTTGGTTTACAAAAACTTTGGTGAGTGAGACACCAGAGGGCGTTACCTCTAATTACCTGACCCAAGAACAACACTTTGAGAGCTCAGCGACAGAACACTTTTATTTTGAGCAATTCTTTTAACACCTTCTTGCCTATTAGGCTCTCTAAATACAACTCGCAGTGCTGTAACAGCCTCCTGAGTGATTCTGAGACAAACTCTTATCTCTGAGTCATGCATTGTGAGCACTTTCTGGTGCTGACTCCTTCGAGGTACATCATGAAAGCTGCTTCATACACCTAGTACTTGAGTTGCTTTCTACCTGTCTAATTAGTACTACAGTATCTAGCTCTTGTTAGAGATTAAATCTTGATCTTCCTGGAATCATACAAAGCCAGTTGCAGCTCAGATGTGTGTGCCATGAACACCGTGCCTGGACTCTGCCTGTGGCACCATTATGTACTGATTGTTCATATTAGTGCTGGACCGCAGGTTGTTACGGTTGTGACCGATGTGGCCATAAGCAGCACTAGTGTTGCTGACTGCCATGTTGTTGAGGTTGTTATTGTTCATATTGAGGTTCTGTGCTGCTCCTCCGGCATAGAGGTTCTGGGGGACGCCTCCAGTGTCTCCTCCAGGAGTTGTGGTGCTTCCTCCTCCAGACGACAAGGGATTAAACTCGATGCCTCCAGTGCTGCCGTAAATATTGGTGCCCCCCCTGGCACTGGAGGGTACACGCAGGTAGGGGTTTCCGTAGGTGGCCGAGTAGCGAGGATCTACATTATTTAGTGGAGCACCAGTGGAGTAGATAGAGTTTCGGTTGTAACTGATGGGTGGAGGAGGGTTGTAGTCACGGGAGTAGTCGACGTACTGCACATATCCCCCGCTGTTGTTGTTGGGGTTGTCCTGCTTAAGAGAGAAAAAACAGACAACTTTAACTATATATCAAAAATAATTTGTTTGCTGGTCAACACAAGTGAATTTGTGATTTTGATATATACCAACTATGATGTAAATTTATAGTAATAATAATAATAATAATAATAATAATAATAATAATAATTGTACAGTTCCGCTTATAAAATTATGGCAGCTATGATCTTCTAGCACTAAAGCTGAATTTCGATAAGCAAGATATGAAAGGCAAAATACTTGCTCCAGCCAGAGTCATCAAAAGCCCAACCATAAAGCACTGTTATATTGTTCCACATAGACTGCAGTGAATATCAATATACATACTGTGCGCATTCATACACAGACATATCTATATTTAGACTCTCTCTCTCTCTCTCTCTCTCTCTCTCTCTCTCTCTCACCTTCACCGGGAACATGGGGTCGCTATAGTCCCCAGTAGAGTATCTGAACCGGTCATGGTTACGTCGAGCATTGGAGATGGTCGTGTCAGAGGCCTCCCAGTCATCATGGGAGCTGTAGTCGTCGTCCTCGGAGGGAGAGAGATCACTGCCAGTTGCTGTCCGAGTCTCCACTTTAAGCACGGAGTCGTGGATGGACGACCTGTCGCTGGAGCGCATACTGTGTTTCTCCAGTCCAGGATCTGATATAATGATATAATTATGAACTAGTGATGATGTAACGGTGATGGGAAGAGAGATAAAGAAGGGAAATGATCCAATGAGACACAGGGAAAGAGAGAGGAAATGTGTGTGTGTGCGCGTGTGTGTGTGTGTGTGTGTGTGTGAAGATAAATAAAAAAAGAGTCAGAAAAAGAGAGAGTGTACGAGAGAAAAAAAGAGAGAGAAAGTGAAAGAGGTCAAAAGAAAAGAAAAAATAGGGAACAAAAGAAAAATAACAAGAAACATAAGGAACAAACTATTAAATAGAAATTAAAAAAGTAAAGAAAACATAAAAAATCCAGAGGAAAAAAAATAGAACTTTAGCAGAAAAAAGAACAGAGACAAAAGTGGTAGAGAAGCAGAACAACAAATAAAGAGACGACACAACAAGATCAAAGTTGATGGGAAATCCGATTAAAACTTTGATACACCAGAAAAAACAGTTTCTAGAGAATGGGGCTGGGGTGGAAGGGGGAGGAAGGGGTTGATGGGGTGAGGAGGAAGTGGGGTTAAAGGGAAGGAACGGGGGGAGGGGTTGAAGGTTAGGGGTGAGGGGTGGCGTCAGGGTTGAAAAGAAGGGGTGAGGTTAGGAAGGAGTGAGTGGGGTTGAAGGGGGAGGGGGGTAAGGGGTGGAGGGGCTGAAGGGAATGAGTGACGGGAGTGGCGTCGGGGTTGTTAGGGGATGGGTTGAAGGGGGTACAGGGGTGGGAAGGGTCTTTAAAGATGACTAGTTTGTTGTAAGCTGAGGAAAATCCTGTTATTTCTGTGTTATATTTTCAGTGTTCAATTCTTAGTATCGAGATGTATTGAGAATCACATACTACAGTCAGTTAATATTTTCAATCATTTGCCACTTTTGATAATTAGTTACCTTAGTAGTTTTGCATATTATCATCTCAGTTGAGTATTTACAAAACTCTTACCTTAATCGATTTACAAATCAGAAAATCACGCGAATGAAAGTGGGTCTCACAGTCCTAATGGCCAATTAAGGGTAGTGAGACCGACACTGTAATCGAATGCCTTAACTTCTTAAATCATAAAGTTAGGTACACACTCACAAATAGATATGCTTAGGGTGCCAAAGGTATTAACTATCGACCCATATGATAAGTGGCAAGCGCTCTATGCACATTCGGCCACCGCACGCCGTTCCTGTATTAACTATATATGAATTGAAAACTTTTTGTACTGTACATTTTACACTTTTATCTGCTACTTCGGGGCTAGGTGTACTATTCCAGGCAACTCCACTATGACTCCCGGTCTTCACAAATGAACACACCTGAGTCGCAACATAACACAGACCTACATAATGCTATCATCAGGCTGGATTTACCACACAATGTTTAGAAGCCAGATGTATAAAGTACATGAATGGAATGCGGTCGAAAACATAATCATAATCACAGATTAAAGTAAAAACAAAATAAACAACTTCTTATGGTCGCTGCATGGAATACGAGGACCTTTCTGGATACTGGCACAAATGAGCATCCTCAAAGAAGAACCGCCCTTGTGGCAAAAGAGCTGGCTAAGTATAACATTGACATAGCAGCCAATAGTAAGTCCAGGCACCCAGACGAGGGTTGACTCATAGAACGAGGGTCTGACTATACCTTCTTCTGAAATGATAAGCCTGCTCCGGAGAGAAATCACATTTATGGAGTTGGCTTTGTCATTCGCCAATCCATCCTACATAGTAACTGAAATGCCTGTTGGGAGCAATGAGCGCCTCAAGATGCTCCGAGTCCCACTGAATCACTCACGTCATACCTTCTTTCATCAGTGCATATGCCCCAACACTGGATGCAGATGATATCAAGGAAGCCATTTACGCCAACACCAGAAAAGATAAGGTCGTGTTCCTAGGTGACTTCAATGCCATAGTTGGAAGAGATGCTGACATATGGCAGCAAACCATAGGGAGAAATGGGATAGGCAAATGTAATAACAACGACCAACTCATGCTTAGCAAGTGTGCTGAACACAACCTCACTATCACCAACACCTTGTTTAGGCAGGCCGACCTGTTCAAGGGATCGTGGCAACACCCACGATCCAGACACTGGCATCTCATTGACTAGATCACTGTCAGAGAAAGAGATCGCCGAGATGTCCTCATCACCAGAGCCATACATGGCTCAGACCACTGTGTCACTGATCATCAGCACGTCAGAGCTAAACTCTCGCTTCACGTCGCCCCAAAATGGTAAAGACAACAAGCCTCCAGAAGAGATTTTAACACTAAGCACCTGAAGGATACAACGGTAGCACATGCTTTCAGAGAGCATCTCGAACAGGGGCTGATAAACAACCCGACAACAAACAACTCAAATCCCAGTGCCCAATGGGGGAATTCTCGACACTGTCATGACAAAACCTACAGAGAGACGCTCGGCCAGATCGAAAGAATACACCAGTACTGGTTTGATGAAAATGACCCTCAGTTTCGGAACAAAACTGATTCCTTCCACAAGAAGAAAGCGGCGGCCCAGCACAAAATTCGCAATCTAAAGAACGAATGGTTTAGAAATAAAGCATGTGAAACGCAAAAACTTGCAGATAAACACAAGATGCACGAACTTTTCAATTCCACTAACATATTTCATGAGCCAGTCATTACATGGCGCAGCTCCCATCCACTCATCCGACTGTAACTCCGTAATTAAAGACGAAAAAGGCATCCTTCAGAAATGGAAAGAGCACTACCATTCACTGCTCAACCGAGACACCACTGTGGATGTACTGACTACTCAGCAGGTCCTTCAGCATCCAGAGCTAACCCACCACAGCTGTCCTCCATCCCTGGATAGCTACTGCTATCAAACAGATGAAAAATAACAAAACCACAGGGCCAGATGGAATCCCAGCCGAGATGTATAAAGCAGGAGGACCTCTGCTAACCAGCCATTTCCACTCTCTCCTGGAGAATATATGAGAAAAGGAGGAAATCCCCCAAGCTCTTAAAAACGCCTCCATTGTCAATATTTATAAGAACAAGGGAGACCGATCAAACTGTGGCATCTACCGCGGGATCTCGCAGCTGTTTGTAACCGGCAAGATTGTCGCCCGAGTCCTCCTATACAGACTTCTTACCGAGGCGGAAACCTTCCTCCCAGAATCTCAATGTGGCTTTAGACCATGACGTGGCACTACTGACATAATCTTTGCTGCCCGCCAGATGCAGGAAAAGTGCAGAGAACAGTGTCCTGACCTGTTCATGGCTTTCATCGACCTAATCAAGGCCTTCGACTTAGTCAACAGGGAAGCCCTTTGGTGGACCCTCAGCCGTTTTGGCTGCCCACTAAAATTCATCATCATTGTGAGGCAACTCCACGATGGCATGAACGGCAGTGGCCTGCATAATGGCACCCAATCTGAGTTCTTCCTCATCCAAACGGGGGTAAAACAAAAATGTGTCCTGGCACAAACTCTCTTTTCCATTTTCTTGGCAGCCTTCCTTAATAATGCCAGTGCCAATTTAGCCTGTGTGGTGGACATCGAGTAGTGGATGAAGGCTCTTTTCAACATTAGATGACTCCAGGCAGGAACAAAAGTGTTGGCAACATCCTTTACTGAACTTTAGTATGCAAACGACCTCACCCTTGTTGCTCACACTGAACGAGACCTACAGGAGATCCTGAACACCTACTCAGATGTGTATGCACACTTCGGCCTTGAAGTGAATGTACATAAAATTCAGATTCTCTTTCAGCCTGCCTCTGGTTCAGCCACACCTCCACCATCGATCCAGCTTAACAGTACTACCCTCTCTAATGTTACCCACTTTCGGTATATCGGCTCCCACCTGTCCATCGATGAAGATTTTCAGCATCAGATCAGATGTGCATCTCAAGCTTTTGGCACACTCCGAAACCGTGTCTTCAGTTGTAAGGAACATAAATTATCTACAAAGTTTCACGTATGTTGAGCAGTGGTCCTACCCACCCTGCTGTATGGCAGTGAGACATGGGTCACATACAGGAGGCACCTCAAGGCACTTGGAAACTTTCACCAACATAGTCTACGTTCCATCCCCCGAGTTATCTGGGGAGACAATGGAACAAATGGAAGTATTCCTATTGACACCAACTGTAGGAGCATCGAGGCTACCATTATCCATTAACAAATACACTGGACTGGCCCTGTTGCTCGCATGGACGACAGTAGACTGACGAAGCACCTACTTTAGAGTCACCTAACGAATAGTAAACGTAATGCCAGCGGGCAACTGAATAGGTATATGGAAAGTCTTAAGACAAACCTGAAAAACTGCCAAATCGACCCCCCTCACCTTGGAGACGACTACTCCACACCGTAGCGCTTGGAGGAGCACCACACAAGACGGTGTCCATACTTTCAAATTAGCCCGACTGCATAACGAGACAGACAAGCACCAACATCGGAAAGACGCTGCCGCCGCCCCTCCCGCTTGATGTAGCCCTCTACATGTGCAACATCTGTGAACTGCACTGCCGGTCCCATATCAGCCTTTTTAGTCACCTTAGAATTCACCAACATAGGTAATATCCTTTATAACTCATTCCATTGTACATAGCAGAATCATGCTCGGCGTAGACTGCTCGGGCTATAACAACGCTCTCTCCACCCTGGAAATGCCATCCCTCACTAACCTCCACCACCACGCACTAGCAGGATTTGGCAGTGGACTACTGCACCATCCTCGTCATCGCCACCTACTGCCACCAGCAGTCCCCCGCCCACCTCTCGCAGTCCACCACTACAACAAAATTCAGCTCATAAGAGCCTGCACTGATAGTTACAAGAATAGCACCATCCCATCTATTGTTAAAATAATAAACAACTCCTCATTTATGCACTTTACAGCCCTGTAAATGTATTGAATGCATATCATTATGTCTAAATCACATGTAAGTTTGTTTATTTTCAGCCACCGGCTGCAACTCTATTAATAAACCGTTTATTATTATTATTATTATAGCCGGATGATCATCAAACTCGATTCCGAGTGACAGCAAAGTAGGTAGTAGTGGCAGTAGTAGTAGTAGTAGGCCCGGGCGGCGTGGGTGTATTGGGGTGCCTTCCCTGATTTAAAGTGTTATTGGTGGGGATATACTCAGTTTGTGGGAGCGAGAATTTCACAGTATGTCGATGAACAATTGATGTCACCTAGAGCATCATCGCCGACGGCTCTTCTCATTCCTTACGACATTAAACGCAAATATTGCTCGTGTTCACCGGCGATCTTCAAGTAAGCTTGTGAGTGTTTGAATGGTGGGTGGCTGGAGTTGCCAAGTGTCAGTGCCAGTGTGTCGATAGGCCTACCCTAGCAAGGGTGGCATCGCGACTCTCGCCCCTATGGGGCCAAGTGCCTCGCGCTTTCGGTCGCCTCAAGTAACGGCCACTCCATGTAGTGTCGGCTGACCAAGTGAGTATATATAACTAATGTTACATCAGCGAGACCATAGAAATGGTGGCTATCTCTACCAAAGTGACATAATCAAGTGTTTGGTGTGACAATTCTTGCTCCCAGTGGATAATTCTCATGTGTGGATTATCGCCCACATGGGGGGTGCCCGAGACAACCACACGCGCGCGTTTGCCCCTACTACTCGGACACCGCAGGCCAGGCCGTCACCTCTGTGCATCATACGCATAAGATCTAGTTTCTTCGTCCGTATGGGCCCAATAGCAGAGGTCGGAGGCGGAAGTATCTGTCGCCCAAGGTGCTGGTCACTATGCCTGGCAACAGTCTTTGCTGCGTCTGTGCTAGCCCGAACCAAAACGGCACAAATTGTCTTTGTGCGAGAAACAACCGACCATGTGTGGATTGCAGGAAGCTAGACCAGTGTCGAAACCCATGTCGCAGGGAGCCGACACAGGCGGCCACAGTGGATATCGCCGGGACCCAACCACCCGATGATATCCGAAATGATAGCAGTGAGTCTACTCAACCCGAAAATGTAGAACTAATAAATGCTGCTCCCTCAGTAGCAGGTGTCCAGGAGGAGAATGAGAGACAGCCGCCTCAGTGGAATGGCATGTCGATGGAAAATGCAGGCGTATGGGTCAAAGAAACCTACTCAGAAATTGTCAAGTGGTCGCCCGCTAACTTATTTGAACCACCCAAGTGTGCGGCCACCAAAGAAATGATTCGGGAGATGACTTGCTTCATGACTGATTACACCCAGGACCGCTTCCTCGCCCCCCTAGCTCTTCAAATACTGGCAATAATACCACATCTATTTTATCAGAGGACACACACAAAGGCTAAGCACAAAGAAAATGTGGCAGCAATGAAGAGAAGGTTGACAATGTGGCGGACTGGGGCCCTAGATGATCTCCTATGTGAAGCAAGAACACTGCAGGAGAGACTAAAATCTACGGGTGACGGAAAGCAAAACACCGATGACGTGACAAGAAAATTTGGAAACAAAATGCGTGTGGGAAAAGTGTCTCTCGCGGTAAGATCTCTCACTCAGGAATCTTCCGGTGGGGTGATGCCAATAAACAGAGAGACATTAAAACTATTGAAAGAGAAACATCCCCCTGCAAGTGAAGATGAAGGCATCAGGTTCCAGGGTGCCTATATCCCACCAAACGCTATCCTGTTCGAGAAAATAACAGGAGAGATGGTGTGGAAAAAGGCACTGAAGACTCGAGGAGGAGCCGGCCCCTCAGGTCTGGATGCAAACGGTTGGAGAGTCATCCTCAGCACAAACAAGTTTGGCCCTGTAGCAAGCGTTCTCTGCACTGCCATTGCCGCACTTGCAAGAAAGCTTGCATCCTCTTGCTGCCATCACCTCCAGGCCCTGACGGCCTGCCGCCTTATTCCTCTGGAAAAGAAACCAGGATGTAGACCTATAGGGGTGGGGGAAGTGCTGAGGCGGATTATCGGAAAGTGCATAATGGAGGTGGTAAAAGACGATGTCAGGGCAGCAGCAGGGAACCTACAAGTGTGTGCTGGCCACCAGGCTGGTGGGGAGGCGGCCATTCACGCCATGAGATTGATATTTCAGCAGCGTGATTGTGAGGCCGTTCTCCTGGTGGATGCTTCAAACGCATTCAACATACTTAACCGCAAGGCTACACTGCACAACATCAAGATCAAGTGTCCTAGCTTTGCGATGTATGTTGAAAATTCGTATAGGAATCCATCAGACCTCTACATAGTAAACAACAAGGCTCTACGAGGTGATACCATCCTACAGTCGACTGAGGGAACAACACAGGAGGACCACGTTGCAATGGCAATGTATGCAATAGGCCTATCAGTGCTCCAACAAGAAATAAAATTTGAAACAACTGGGGTCAAACAAGTGGCATATGCTGATGACCTTACAGGAGCAGGCAAAGTGGAGGACATCAAAAAGTGGTGGGACCTGGTAACATCGTGAGGTCCACAAATTGGGTACCACCCAAACGCCAGCAAGTCCTTCCTCATCGTGAAGCCAGATCATTATGATCGGGCATTGGAGGTTTTCGGCGAAAGTGAGGTCAAAATAACTAAGGATGGCCAAAGACATTTAGGCGCAGTAATTGGCACTACGGACTTCAAGACCCAGTACGTAGCGGGAAAGGTGAATGAGTGGGTTAGCGAAATCCAAGCTCTATCAGAGATTGCTAACACAGAGCCATATGCCGCCTTTGCAACATTCACCCATGGAGTCAAGCATCGTTGGAACTACCTGATGCGTACCATCCCTGAGATCGGACCCCTCCTCCACCCTTTGGAAGAAGCAATCAGTGTCAAGTTCATTCCCAAACTAGTGAAACACCCTGACTTAACCCTAGCAGAAAGAACACTGCTTGCACTTCCGCCAAGACTGGGAGGGATGGGACTAACCAATCCAGAGGAGATTGCTGACTCTGAACATCAAAATTCACTTAAGCTCACGGCAGCCCTCACTGACCACATAATAGCCCAGAATGCAACAGGGGAAGTGGACACCAGCGAAGTTAGTAAGATCCGTAGGTCCATTACAACAGATCGGCAGCACTGCCAAAATGACATGTTACAGCAACTATTGCTGCAAGTTCCAGAAAATTTGACAAAAAAAGTAGCTTTCGCGCAGGAGGTGGGCGCCTCGAACTGGTTAACTACGTTACCGATAAGGGCAAATGGTTTCTGCCTTAACAAACAAGAATTTACAGATGCCATTGCTCTAAGGTATGGTTGGCCAGTAGATGATTTGCCCTCCCAATGCGTGTGTGGCTCTTCCTATGATGGCGATCACGCCATGGTCTGCAAGAAGGGGGACTTCATATGCATGAGGCATGACGAGGTAAGGGATCTCACAGCAAATATGTTGAAGGAAATCTGCTGGGACGTTATGGTAGAACCGACCCTCCTTCCACTGGATGGCGAGATCTTCCAACATAGGACTTCAAACACATCTAACGAAGCCCGTGTGGACGTCAGTGCTCGAGGATTGTGGACGCGGGGACAGCGAGCTTTCTTCGACATCAGGATTTTTGACCCCATGGCCGTTTGTCACCGTAACCTAGCTCTCGATGCTGCACATAGGAGGAATGAGAACGACAAGAGAAGGGCATATGGGGAGAGAATTCAAAATGTTGATCAAGGCAGCTTCACTCCTCTAGTGTTCACAACCTCTGGTGGGATGGGCCCAAGTGCAAGATGTTTCTACGCCAGACTCGCGGAGCTGATCTCCGAACAGAAGCAGCAGCCCAGAAGTTATGTTACAGCCTGGATGAGATGTCGACTGCCCTTCTCTCTCTTTCGGTCGGCTTTGCTCTGCCTCAGGGGAACGAGAGCTTCTGCCCCTACTCCTATAACTGCTGCAGATATTGACTATGAGGCTACAGTCACTGAATGCCGCATAGATCTGCGGCTCAACAAATTTAACACAGTTAGGATAGCTTCTTATGTATTAGGATATTTAATATTAAGGTAAATAAATGGTGGCGATGGTGTGGCTATTGGGGGAGGCTGGAGGCCACGTTCTAAAAAAAAAAAAAAAAAATAGTAGTAGTAGTAGTAGTAGTAGTAGTAGTAGTAGTAGTAGAGGAGGCCCGGGCGGCGTGGGTGTGTTGGGGTGCCTTCCCTGATTTAAAGTGTTATTGGTGGGGATATACTCAGTTTGTGGGAGCGAGAATTTCACAGTGTCGATGAATGTTGGATGTCACCTTGAGCATCGTCGCCGACGGCTCTTCTCATCCCTTTCGGCATTAAACGCAAATATTGCGTGTGTTCACCGGCGATCTTCAAGTAAGCCTGTGAGTGTTTGAATGGTCAATGACTGGAGTTGCCAAGTGTCAGTGCCAGTGTGTCAATACGCCTACTTTAGCAGGGGTGGCATCACGACTCTCGCCCCTATGGGGCCAAGTGCCTCTCGCCTGCAGTCGCCCTCCCCCTGCCTCTCCATCTCAAGTAACGGCCACTTCATGTAGTGTCGGCTGACCAAGTGAGTATATATAACTAATATTACATCAGTGAGACCATAGAAATAGTGGTTATCTCTGCCATGGTTACATAAACAAGTGTTAGGTGTGATAATTCTTGCTCCCAGTGGATTATTCTGATGTGTGGATTGTCGCCCACATGGGGGGTGCCCGACACAACCAAGAGCGCGCGTATGCCCCTACTTCTCGGACACCGCAGGCCAGACCGTCACCTCTGTGCCCCATACTCATAAGATCAAGTTTCTTCGTCCGTATGGGCCCAATAGCAGAGGTCAGACGCGGAAGTATCTGTCGCCCAAGGTGCTGTTCACTATGCCTGGTAACATTCATTGCTGCATCTGTTCTATCCCGAACCAAAACTGCACAAATTGTGTTTGTGCGAGAAACAACTGACCATGTGTGGATTGCAAGAAGCGAGACCAGTGTCGGAACCCACGTGGCAGGGAGCCGACACAGTGGCCACAGTGGATATCGCCGGGACCCAACCACCCGATGATATCCTAAATGATAGCAGTGAGTCTACTCAACCCGAAAATGTAGTACTAATAAATGCTGCTCCCTTAGTAGCAGATGTCCATAAGGAGAATTAGAGACAGCCGCCTCAGTGGAATGGCATGTCGATGGAAAATGCAGACAAATGGGTCAAAGAAACCTACTCAGAAATTGTCAAGTGGTCGCCCACTAACTTATTTGAACCACCCAAGTGTGCGGCCACCAAAGAAATGATTCGGGAGATGACTCGCCTCATGACTGATTACACTCAGGACCGCTTCCTCGCCCCCTTTAGCTCTTCAAATACTGGCAATAATACCACATCTATTTTATCAGAGGACACACACAAAGGCTAAGCACAAAGAAAATGTGGCAGCAATGAAGAGAAGGTTGACAATGTGGCGGACTGGGGCCCTAGATGATCTCCTATGTGAAGCAAGAACACTGCAGGAGAGACTAAAATCTACGGGTGACGGAAAGCAAAACACCGATGACGTGACAAGAAAATTTGGAAACAAAATGCGTGTGGGAAAAGTGTCTCTCGCGGTAAGATCTCTCACTCAGGAATCTTCCGGTGGGGTGATGCCAATAAACAGAGAGACATTAAAACTATTGAAAGAGAAACATCCCCCTGCAAGTGAAGATGAAGGCATCAGGTTCCAGGGTGCCTATATCCCACCAAACGCTATCCTGTTCGAGAAAATAACAGGAGAGATGGTGTGGAAAAAGGCACTGAAGACTCGAGGAGGAGCCGGCCCTTCAGGTCTGGATGCAAACGGTTGGAGAGTCATCCTCAGCACAAACAAGTTTGGCCCTGTAGCAAGCGTTCTCTGCACTGCCATTGCCGCACTTGCAAGAAAGCTTGCCTCCTCTTGCTGCCATCACCTCCAGGCCCTGACGGCCTGCCGCCTTATTCCTCTGGAAAAGAAACCAGGATGTAGACCTATAGGGGTGGGGGAAGTGCTGAGGCGGATTATCGGAAAGTGCATAATGGAGGTGGTAAAAGACGATGTCAGGGCAGCAGCAGGGAACCTACAAGTGTGTGCTGGCCACCAGGCTGGTTGGGAGGCGGCCATTCACGCCATGAGATTGATATTTCAGCAGCGTGATTGTGAGGCCGTTCTCCTGGTGGATGCTTCAAACGCATTCAACATACTTAACCGCAAGGCTACACTGCACAACATCAAGATCAAGTGTCCTAGCTTTGCGATGTATGTTGAAAATTCGTATAGGAATCCATCAGACCTCTACATAGTAAACAACAAGGCTCTACGAGGTGATACCATCCTACAGTCGACTGAGGGAACAACACAGGAGGACCACGTTGCAATGGCAATGTATGCAATAGGCCTATCAGTGCTCCAACAAGAAATAAAATTTGAAACAACTGGGGTCAAACAAGTGGCATATGCTGATGACCTTACAGGAGCAGGCAAAGTGGAGGACATCAAAAAGTGGTGGGACCTGGTAACATCGTGAGGTCCACAAATTGGGTACCACCCAAACGCCAGCAAGTCCTTCCTCATCGTGAAGCCAGATCATTATGATCGGGCATTGGAGGTTTTCGGCGAAAGTGAGGTCAAAATAACTAAGGATGGCCAAAGACATTTAGGCGCAGTAATTGGCACTACGGACTTCAAGACCCAGTACGTAGCGGGAAAGGTGAATGAGTGGGTTAGCGAAATCCAAGCTCTATCAGAGATTGCTAACACAGAGCCATATGCCGCCTTTGCAACATTCACCCATGGAGTCAAGCATCGTTGGAACTACCTGATGCGTACCATCCCTGAGATCGGACCCCTCCTCCACCCTTTGGAAGAAGCAATCAGTGTCAAGTTCATTCCCAAACTAGTGAAACACCCTGACTTAACCCTAGCAGAAAGAACACTGCTTGCACTTCCGCCAAGACTGGGAGGGATGGGACTAACTAATCCAGAGGAGATTGCTGACTCTGAACATCAAAATTCACTTAAGCTCACGGCAGCCCTCACTGACCACATAATAGCCCAGAATGCAACAGGGGAAGTGGACACCAGCGAAGTTAGTAAGATCCGTAGGTCCATTACAACAGATCGGCAGCACTGCCAAAATGACATGTTACAGCAACTATTGCTGCAAGTTCCAGAAAATTTGACAAAAAAAGTAGCTTTCGCGCAGGAGGTGGGCGCCTCGAACTGGTTAACTACGTTACCGATAAGGGCAAATGGTTTCTGCCTTAACAAACAAGAATTTACAGATGCCATTGCTCTAAGGTATGGTTGGCCAGTAGATGATTTGCCCTCCCAATGCGTGTGTGGCTCTTCCTATGATGGCGATCACGCCATGGTCTGCAAGAAGGGGGGCTTCATATGCATGAGGCATGACGAGGTAAGGGATCTCACAGCAAATATGTTGAAGGAAATCTGCTGGGACGTTATGGTAGAACCGACCCTCCTTCCACTGGATGGCGAGATCTTCCAACATAGGACTTCAAACACATCTAACGAAGCCCGTGTGGACGTCAGTGCTCGAGGATTGTGGACGCGGGGACAGCGAGCTTTCTTCGACATCAGGATTTTTGACCCCATGGCCGTTTGTCACCGTAACCTAGCTCTCGATGCTGCACATAGGAGGAATGAGAACGACAAGAGAAGGGCATATGGGGAGAGAATTCAAAATGTTGATCAAGGCAGCTTCACTCCTCTAGTGTTCACAACCTCTGGTGGGATGGGCCCAAGTGCAAGATGTTTCTACGCCAGACTCGCGGAGCTGATCTCCGAACAGAAGCAGCAGCCCAGAAGTTATGTTACAGCCTGGATGAGATGTCGACTGCCCTTCTCTCTCTTTCGGTCGGCTTTGCTCTGCCTCAGGGGAACGAGAGCTTCTGCCCCTACTCCTATAACTGCTGCAGATATTGACTATGAGGCTACAGTCACTGAATGCCGCATAGATCTGCGGCTCAACAAATTTAACACAGTTAGGATAGCTTCTTATGTATTAGGATATTTAATATTAAGGTAAATAAATGGTGGCGATGGTGTGGCTATTGGGGGAGGCTGGAGGCCACGTTCTAAAAAAAAAAAAAAAAAATAGTAGTAGTAGTAGTAGTAGTAGTAGTAGTAGTAGTAGAGGAGGCCCGGGCGGCGTGGGTGTGTTGGGGTGCCTTCCCTGATTTAAAGTGTTATTGGTGGGGATATACTCAGTTTGTGGGAGCGAGAATTTCACAGTGTCGATGAATGTTGGATGTCACCTTGAGCATCGTCGCCGACGGCTCTTCTCATCCCTTTCGGCATTAAACGCAAATATTGCGTGTGTTCACCGGCGATCTTCAAGTAAGCCTGTGAGTGTTTGAATGGTCAATGACTGGAGTTGCCAAGTGTCAGTGCCAGTGTGTCAATACGCCTACTTTAGCAGGGGTGGCATCACGACTCTCGCCCCTATGGGGCCAAGTGCCTCTCGCCTGCAGTCGCCCTCCCCCTGCCTCTCCATCTCAAGTAACGGCCACTTCATGTAGTGTCGGCTGACCAAGTGAGTATATATAACTAATATTACATCAGTGAGACCATAGAAATAGTGGTTATCTCTGCCATGGTTACATAAACAAGTGTTAGGTGTGATAATTCTTGCTCCCAGTGGATTATTCTGATGTGTGGATTGTCGCCCACATGGGGGGTGCCCGACACAACCAAGAGCGCGCGTATGCCCCTACTTCTCGGACACCGCAGGCCAGACCGTCACCTCTGTGCCCCATACTCATAAGATCAAGTTTCTTCGTCCGTATGGGCCCAATAGCAGAGGTCAGACGCGGAAGTATCTGTCGCCCAAGGTGCTGTTCACTATGCCTGGTAACATTCATTGCTGCATCTGTTCTATCCCGAACCAAAACTGCACAAATTGTGTTTGTGCGAGAAACAACTGACCATGTGTGGATTGCAAGAAGCGAGACCAGTGTCGGAACCCACGTGGCAGGGAGCCGACACAGTGGCCACAGTGGATATCGCCGGGACCCAACCACCCGATGATATCCTAAATGATAGCAGTGAGTCTACTCAACCCGAAAATGTAGTACTAATAAATGCTGCTCCCTTAGTAGCAGATGTCCATAAGGAGAATGAGAGACAGCCGCCTCAGTGGAATGGCATGTCGATGGAAAATGCAGACAAATGGGTCAAAGAAACCTACTCAGAAATTGTCAAGTGGTCGCCCACTAACTTATTTGAACCACCCAAGTGTGCGGCCACCAAAGAAATGATTCGGGAGATGACTCGCCTCATGACTGATTACACTCAGGACCGCTTCCTCGCCCCCTTTAGCTCTTCAAATACTGGCAATAATACCACATCTATTTTGTCAGAGGACACACACAAAGACTAAGCACAAATAAAATGTGGCGGCAATGAAGAGAAGATTGGCAATGTGGCATACTGGGGCCCTTGATGATCTCCTATGTGAAGCAAGAACACTGCATGAGAGACTAAAAATTACGGGTGACGGAAAGCAAAACACCGATGACGTGGCAAGAAAATTTGGAAACAAAATGCGTTTGGGAAAAGTGTCTCTGGCGGTAAGATCTCTCACAGAGGAATCCTCCGGTGGGGTGATGCCAATAAACAGAGAGACATTAAAACTACTGAAAGAAAAACATCCCCCTGCAAGTGAAGACGAAAGCATCAGGCTCCAGGGTGCCTATATCCCACCAAACGCTATCCTGTTCGAGAAAATAACAGGAGAGATGGTGTGGAAAAAGGCACTGAAGACTCGAGGAGGAGCCGGCCCTTCAGGTCTGGATGCAAACGGTTGGAGAGTCATCCTCAGCACAAACAAGTTTGGCCCTGAAGCAAGCGATCTCTGCACTGCCATTGCCGCCCTTGCAAGAAAGCTTGCATCCTCTTGCTGCCATCACCTCCAGGCCCTGACGGCCTGCCGCCTTATTCCTCTGGAAAAGAAACCAGGATGTAGACCTATAGGGGTGGGGGAAGTGATGAGGCGGATCATCGGAAAATGCATAATGGAGGTGGTAAAGTATGATGTCAGGGCAGCAGCAGGGAACCTACAAGTGTGTGCTGGCCACCAGGCTGGTGGGGAGGCCGCCATTCACGCCATGAGAACGATATTTGAGCAGCGTGATTGTGAAGCCGTTCTCCTGGTGGATGCTTCAAACGCATTCAACATACTTAACCGCAAGGCTGCACTGCACAACATCAAGATCAAGTGTCCAAGCTTTGCAATGTATGTTGAAATTCGTATAGGAATCCATCAGACCTCTATATAGTAAACAACAAGGCTCTAAGAGGTGATACCATCTTACAATCAACCGAGGGAACAACACAGGGGGACCCCGTTGCAATGGCAATGTATGCAATTGGCCTATCAGTGCTCCAACAAGAAATAAAATTTGAAACAACTGGGGTCAAACAAGTGGCATATGCTGATGAACTTACAGGAGCAGGAAAAGTGGTGGGACTTGGTAACATCGCGAGGTCCACAAATAGGGTACCACCCAAACGCCAGCAAGTCCTTCCTCATCGTGAAGTCAGAACATTATGCACGGGCAATGGAGGTTTTTGGCGGAAGTGAGGTCAAAATAACTAAGGACAGCCAAAGACATCTAGGCGCAGTAATTGGCACTACGGACTTCAAGGCCGAGTACGTAGCGGGAAAGGTGAATGAGTGGGTTAGTGAAATTCAAGCTCTCTCTGAGATTGCTAACACAGAGCCACATGCTGCCTTTGCTGCATTCACCCATGGAGTCAAGCATCGTTGGAACTACCTGATGCGTACTATCCCTGATATCGGACCCCTCCTCCACCCTCTGGAAGAAGTTATCAGTGTCAAGTTCATTCCCAAATTAGTGAAACACCCTGACTTAACCCCAGTAGAAAGCACTTCCATCAAGACTGGGAGGGATGGGACTAACCAATCCAGAGGAGATTGCTGCCACTGAACATCAAAATTCACTAAAGCTCACGGCAGCCCTCACGGACCACATAATAGCCCAGAATGCAACAGGGGAAGTGGATACCAGTGAAGTAAATAAGATTCGTAGGTCCATTACGACAGATCGACAGCACTGCTAAAATGATAAGTTGCAGCAACTGTTGCTGCAGGTACCAGAAAATTTGAAAAAAAAGTAGCCATAGTGCAGGAAGTGGGCACCTCGAACTGGTTAACTATGTTAACGATAAGGGCAAATGGTTTCAGTCTTAATAAACAAGAATTTACAGATGCCATTGCTCTAAGGTATGGTTTGCCCTCCCAATGCGTGTGTGGCTCTTCCTATGATGGCGATCACGCCATGGTGTGCAAGAAAGGGGGCTTCATACGCATGAGGCATGACGAGGTAAGGGACCTCACAGCAAATTTGTTGAAGGAAATCTGCCGGGATGTCGTGGTAGAACCGACCCTCCTTCTATTGGGTGGTGAGATCTTCTCACACAGAACTTCAAACTCATCTAACGAAGCCTGTGTTGACGTCATTGCTCGGGGATTCTGGACGCGGGGACAGCGAGCTTTCTTCGACATCAGGATTTTTTATCCCATGGCCGCATGTCACCATAACCTAGCTCTCAATGCTGCACATAGGAGGAACGAGAACGAAAAGAAAAGAGTGTATGGGGAGAGAATTCAAAACGTTGATCAAGGCAGCTCCACTCCTCTAGTGTTCACAACCTCTGTTGGGATGGGACCAAGGGCAAGATGTTTCTACGCCAGACTCGCGGAGGTGATCTCCGAACAGAAGCAGCAGCCCAGAAGTTATGTTACAGCCTGGATGAGATGTCGACTGTCTTTCTCTCTCTTTCCGTCGGCTTTGCTCTGCCTCAGGGGAACGAGAGCTTCTGCCCCAACTCCAACAACTGCTGCAGATATTGACTATGAGGCTACAGTCACTGAATACCGCATAGATCTGCGGCTCAACTAATTTAACACATATAGGCTAGCTACTTATGTATTAGGATATTTAATATTAAGGTAATTAAATGGTGGCAAAGGTGTGGCTATTGGGGGAGGCTGGAGGCCACTTTAAAAAAAAAAATAGTAGTAGTAGTAGTGTGTGTGTGTGTTTTGTGTTGGAAAATCAATTCATAATGGCTGGATTTTTATGAGATAAAAGGAAGAAATTCCAAAAAAACTGACCCTAAAACACTTAGCTAAACTAATGCTCAACACAGCAAAACTCTCATTGAAAAAAATTACATTATCAAATTTAATAACGATTACAGTTAATGATGATGATGATGATGATAATGATGATGATGATAATGATAATTAAGATGATGATGATGATGATGATGATGATAATGATAATGACTAAGATGATCATGATGATGATAATGTTTAAGATGATGATGATGATGATGATGATGATGATGATAATGATTTAGATGATGATGATGATGATGATATGATGGTGACTATTGTAATGATTGTTTATCAGACCATAGCTTACAGCTCAGAGAAGAACAGCGCCTATTACAATAAGTAGATGAGCAGGTGTCCACCCACTTAAGTTGACACATCCTACAGTGAGATTAAGACCTGACCCAGGAGAGGGCACGGACAAGGTACCTGAGTTAACCCGGCGTTATGACCGTGTTAAAGAAAGGACACCTAGCCAAGACACACCCGGGTGGTAATAATTAGGAAGCATTACCGACAGGCGAAATGACCAAGCACCTGGGCAAACACAGCCGCCCAGATCTAACCAGTTTAGTGTTAATTAGGAGAGGTCATCTGCCGGCTTGTCTCAGCCAATATAAAGGGACTGCAGCTCTTTCCACGGGGATTATTATTGTAACAGGGAAGTGGCCAACAGCTCCTTCCCAGAGTCAGACAGGAAGAGACAGAACTCAGAAGACACTAGTCGAGGTCGGAAGGGAGACTTCCCTCCCCACTCCCAGCACCGAGTCCCCAGCTAGCAGAGTCTCCCACAGGAGACAGAGTCCAGCCAAACCTGCTGACATCCCCCTGCCGCTGGACCTCCCTCACGTCACACGTGAGTCATTGTCAGAGGGATCCAAGGGTGAGTTTCTTACTTTGGGAAGTGTATCTATTTCATGTTTGTGTCCGAAAGTCATTGTCGAGTAAAGTTAATATATTAATGTGTCCATGCCATTGTGAAAAATAATAAATAGCTGTACTTAGAATTGGTGTTTAGAATATTTTCCCCGAAGAATATAATACCAAGTTAAATAAACTAATTGGCCACGCTACCAACCTTCCTCACTTTACAATCCCCCTAGTATAAGTTCTACCTATTCTTTCCACACTTAATTTACCTGTATTACATTATGACTGACTATGACAATGTCAATGACGATGCGATGATAATGATAATGATGACGATGATAGTGACAGTGACAATGATGATGATTAAAATAACACAGAATTATGACTATATCAACGTAATATAAAGTATCACCAAAAAGTTACTCACGTCACCTTAAACAAAACACACCTCTGAAAATGTCACTTTAAACTCACCTTTATACCCCTTGCCCTTCTTCTTGAAGAGAACGATGACAACGACCACGACGATGAGGAAGACAATCCCACCGATGATGGCCACCAGGGTAGTGACGAGGGGTAGGCTCTCTGTGTGGGATACATGGAACATAACAACATAAGAATGGAGGAAACTACAGCGAGTTTATTGGCCCATACTGGGCAGTCCCATTTACACCCAGCCCCTATTGCTCATATATCCACCCAACCTATGTTTGAAGCTATCCAGCATATGCGAGTTAATGATGATACTTGGTAACTTGTTCCACTCGTCCACTACTCTATTTACAAGCCAAAGTTTTACCTATTTCGCGCCTAAATCTAAATTTGTCTAATTTAAAACCATTGTTGCGAGTTCGCTTCTGGTTGGATAGTTTGAGTACCTTTGTAATGTCCCCTTTGTTTAGCCCTGACTTCTTTTTATACACCTCGATAATGTCGCCCCTCACTCTACGTCTCTCGAGGGAGTGCAATTTAAGATGCTTTAACCTGTCTCTGTACTCAAGGTTCCTAATGCCCGGGATTAGTCCTGTCATTCTTGTTAACACTGTGTGGGATACATGGGTTGGTTAACACTGTGTGGGATACATGGGTTGGTTAACACTGTGTAGGATACATGGGTTAGTTAACACTGTGTGGGATACATGGCTTGGTTAACACTGTGTGGGATACATGGCTTGAATTGTCACTTTCTGTACAATATTTTCAACTTTTTTCACTTATTTAGTTACTTTTATTGTTTTCATGTTACGGTACTAAACACAAACATAAATTTAGTTACAAAACATTGCGCTTTACGAAATGTTGATGTTCACTATAAATTAAGTGAGATCCATAGGTGTGATTGGGTATGGTGTGGGTACAAAACCTTTAGTACGCAAAGTACTCATTTATAGCTGGTACTGCCCCAGGATCAAACCAGCGACTTGTAGCCGGCGTACCCCTTGATACTCACAGTACTCGTACATTCATGCAAATATTCCATAAAGTGTCATCCCATACACGGTGGAAACTAATAAAAAAATTCCTCACATTTTTTCAGAGTTGAGTGTACGGATTCTCAATGATACGTAAGTTATCATTTTTTGCAAACTTATGATGTAATAACACAACATATTGATTCACTTACCTTAAAGCAAAAATAGGGTAACAAGAATGACGTCAAAGTAATACTGAGACTCTACAGTACCCATAATACTGCCCCTCTACCAACTAAAAGAAAATTAACGAACGAATCTTTGAGAATCCAAACTTAGAGGAATGTGTTTATGAAAGAATGTGAACTCTGTGATTACACCAAAAAATATTATGACTGGATCTGTCTACGATGCTGTTAAGTTCAAAGCTTAATTCCCCATAAAGAAACGCTGATGTAAAAGACAAATAAAAAGCGCCCTTACTTTACATCGAATCTCAAAACAACTTATACAATATTTTGGCCGATAACTTTGTCTCGTATCTTCAAAAGAATCAGTAAGACAGGATAACAGTTTATGGTAGACTAAGTTCATGTCGTAGTTCAGTGAGACAGGATAACAGTTTATGGCAGACTAAGTTCATGTCGTAGTTCAGTGAGACAGAGACGTTCATTGGTGAAAAACTTCAACCTACGAATGTTGAGGCAGGAGGCCAGAGATGGGAGCCAAGGTATGGTTCAGATACAGCCTAGCGCGCCCTTTATGACTCTATAACTCCCATAGTAGAGGATATGAACCCAATCTTCTTAGATGCAAACGAGACACAACGCCATGTATGGTCTTAGATCCTTTTTACATAGAGGTTATTGTTCTTTTTAAATTCACTAAAATATATAATAAAAACAAGCGCGTCACACAGTTTAACGTAGAATATCTGGCAACTGTATAACTTGTCACACACACACACATTATATGTATTTTTCTTCTTGTGTTTGTCTAAATATTACTTACTGAAACCAGATTTCTTAAAACATTAGTTGTATGAAAAATAAATCATAATTTTACTTCTCTTCAAAGTATACCATGATGTAAAGCATTCTCCTATAATATTTTATGTTTACTCCTATTGTAATGACCACGGTCTCACACGTCAGTTAGCGCCAAAATCAAATGATTCATATTACGCTCAATAGCCCACAAAACATGTAACTCGGCTTTTGTTTGAGTCCTCCATCTGAGGAGTCCGTTTTCTCATCACTTCAAGACACCTCAGTCCTCCGTTATCCCATTTTCTCTGACTTACTAAAACCAACCTCTCTATAAAATGAATGTGAGTGTGAGAGAGAACACCTTGGTTTTGAGTTAACTTAGATATGTCTGTTTACAGTTGGAACATTCAAGATCCATTGTGAGTTGGGTAGGATGCTTCAACTGTCCTTATCGTTAGTAGAACGTGTCAAGTAAGTGAGTGTCGAGTTTGCCAGCTAGAGTGGCGTATTTTATGTCGTCCGTGGGGGTATCCATGAGTTTCTGATCGCGCCTGAAGTTATATCATTTTGTCGCCCCGACATCAGAGAATCTGATGTTTATAGTTTAATTAGTGTCAGTTGTCTATTTGAGAAAGTCATTAATCTCCTGAACTATTCTGTCAACTGGTATAATCTCCAAGATCTAGCGCCTCCCCGTGACTAGTTCCTTGTTTCGTCTCAGGCCTGAGCTTGCAGAATTAATGTTATCGACGTGTATATTCCACCTTTTCCTGGCAAGCTCAACCTCTGATTAGATTATATGAATAGACATAGGAAATTACCCTGATCAAGAACACCGGAGTTCATAACTAAGTATACAGTGATCCAAAATGATAGAGAAGTTTTGTTGTTGGTAAGATCGACCCTTCTGGTATGAATACGGAGGCCCAAGCTGCCCCGCGAGTGCACGTATATACCTCGACACGAGGGAGAATCACGCATTCGTGACTTCCTCAACGTCTCTCCAGGTATGTTAACGTGTGTTCCCGCCGCCTATTAATTCAGTTTAACTTAGTCAATTTTGGTGAATATCAGTGCTCATGTGTTAACATAGTGAATTCTATGCCAATTAAGTCGAGTAACGTAGAGATTTAGATATTGTCTGAACCGTTGCCAGGCGTATGTTTTGTATCGTTGAACCTTTACGCATTCGTGACTTCCTCAACGTCTCTCCAGTGTGTTGAGCTGAATACTCATCGGCTAACGTGGGGCGGTAACCGGGTTGGACGATGCCGTTGATTCGACAGGACTGAACTGGGAAGTCCGTTTCCTGCAAACCAGGCGCCCACTCCCTGAGCGTGTATCGGTCTATAACCGACCCCTAACAGCGATCTTCATTTGTTGTAGTGACCAGCGTTACCCTGGGGCACTCCTCACAGTTATATAGGCCTAAGTATTATGGTATCTTGTTTGGGGGATAACGAGCAGAAATATAGAATCCCAGGTTAAGTATTGAACCACTGAATGAGAGTTAAAAGTGCCATGTTGTTCCTTGTGAATTAACAGGAGGTATTGTATGTTGAGATAATTGTGGAGTTGTCCAGTGTGCTATGTATTCATTGGTAGTGACCATGAAATGATAATCTGAGAGTATAATGATATAACCAAGAAGTGAAGAGTTAGTTTGCTACTTGCTAAGGTAAGACCTGAGGGTCCAGTGATATCTGGTGTATACCCAGTACTGAATATCATTTGGCAGAGTGACAATACCCCAATTGTCGATTGAGGTAATAAGTATTTGGAGGTATTTAATGAGGTAATAAGTTCTTGAAGTGTTTGATGACTTAAGAAATAAATTGCAGTTCTGCTTTGTCTGAGTGAATCTAAGATGCATCTTATCCAATCACTGCATTAATAAATATTGAATTAGTAATCTACGTCTACGAGTATCACCACTCTATCCTTTCCCACATTGGTTCTCAGAAAATAACTAACTCACGTGCCTAGAAGCTCGCTACCTAACAGTTAACTAAGAGATGTTATATTCTAGAAAATCCTGGGTGGTGGCAGGCTACCGTTGTAAGTATAATAAGTGTGGTAATAACAAAGACATGGTTTCCCAGGTTAATCCATGGTTTAGAATATAACTAGAACAAAATATAGGGAAGAGATCATAATATATGACAGGAAATGAAAAGAAAGAACATTGACTTGGAAAACATAAGCAGAGAAGCATAAGAGTTACTTATATAAGAATATAAGGTATACAGAGATAAAGAACATATAAGAATATAAGCAAGAATATATAAAGTGAGTATGTGTTTAAGGAATTGAAGAAGGATAAGTATATAAAACAGGATACTCATTGGAAAGAATGCTACAGAACAAATAAGTATATGAATAAATAGAATACTAACAGAAAAGAATAGCTGGATGGTAAATTATTGAAAAGAGGAAACTCGGCCCGTTACACTATAAGGACACTTAATTTGTTCTACGAATTTACGGAGGCGGGAGTTCAGGAGAGCAGCGGCGAAGAATAACACTGGCAGATACAGTGTATAAAATTTGTTTCATTGGGGTGAAGAGAACATATGAAAGCAAAACAATAAAGAGTTCTAAGTAAATTTTCTTCACTATCAACAGAAAGTTTAACAATATTTTATCAAAAGCATAGAAAGAACAATTCATAAGGTTCCTAATAATCTTATTGATACAAGTATAATTAGTAAATTAATATTACATAATTTTTGCACCAGCTGAAGAACGAAATGCTGCTATCTACTGCCATTCATATAAGCAAAATATCAGACCACCTACGTTTCACTAAGTTCGTTCCTTGGAAAAATATTTTAAGCTTAAATAAAGATAAATTGTATTTTCCTTTGCTTTTTCGGTTAATTAGCAAAATGAGTTCCACCAAAAATGGTTTTCCTTCCGCCGAAAAGTAAAATAGATAGAAAATGGTTTTTGTCTTTACTTTCTTCATGTTTAAGAAAAATTATTATATATATATATATATATATATATATATATATATATATATATATATATATATATATATATATATATATATATATACCAACAAGTTTAATTTAGTTTTATATCGTTAGGTTATCTAATGTGAATAATCTGTAAATAAGAAAAAATACACAAGTGTGAAGTCAGTACTGCTGCGGGAATAACATCACGAATAAATGGTCGATATTTTTTTTATGTTTTGAAAGTGGCCTCATGTTCTGAGTGAAAATAAAGAATACGAAAGCAAAGATTAATTATAAGGTAGTTGTTTGTCCTTCTATCTTAACCTAAACTAAGCTAAGTTATCCTTAGTGCTACACAATACGTATGTTGTTAGGCTTTAAAACGACACCTGTTTTGATTGGGCTTAAATTTAACATTGATATCCTAATTTGAGCCTCCCACCACGAAGCCAGCCTCTCTCTCTCTCAACCTCTATGGACCACCCGTTCCTCAATACCCTCGTTAAGTCAAAAGTTTTAATACTTCCTGGGCACATAAAACGAAATCGTTGTTTTAATAGTGATTTACTTAATGTAGCGCGTTACTCAGGGCCGTCGACTCAGGATATCATCTCATGGAATCGAAACACCTCTCATGCCAATTCTTCCTTTTTTTGTATTTATTTGTTTACTTGTGGGTTATTCATTCTAGCTTAACAAATAGTCATCACTCAGTAATACTTGTTTTTACCAATTCATCAATACTTTATGTGTGTATCTTTTATCCTCTGGTCATCTTACTCAGTTGATATTTTGAACGTGTGTTTTTCTCCTACAACTTATTCATACTATTATCCACTATACATCTGCTCATCAAGTAAAAAGATTTTCTTCTGAATGTTGCAAGATACAAAATGATTATGAAAAAACATATTAGTAATTAAGAAAGTGAAATGATACATTACAAAAGTCATCATCATTTTATGTAAAAATAATACTGTATGTAGCCAGAAAATAAACAACTTTTTCGAATATAAACAAAGTACTACACTCATAGACCAATAACAGACCAGACGGTAAACACCGATGTTGTGAAGTGTAATCAACAAGGAGGAGCGCCCAAAGTCTCTAGCATAAAAGGACAACGTTTCTCACAGTCCTCAAAGCAAACACAAACACTCGTGATTAGGTTCACCTGGTAACCTGCTTCGTGGCAATCATGGTCATGTTGACTAACAGCATAACGTGGTGAGGGTTTGTTGATACAGAATTAACTGTGTAGGTTTAACGTTGTTGAGGTAGTTTAGTCATATTCGGAAGAAAGAGCATATATTTTTTTTTATAGCACTGTATATACTTTTATATACGTCTGATCAGAGTTTACCAATTAATCCTCTGTTTAACATAGTTCATAACACTGCATGTACCTGAGGACACGACCATTGAATTACATTATATATATATCTAACACATTCACAAGTAGGTCGCCTTCTGTAGAACCCAGTCTGTTTTCTCTCCCTGGGCCCTGGAGTCTCCCCTGCGCTGTAATGGAATATACATTCTAAACCTCACAAAATTACCAACAACAACAAAAAACTGTTGTGTGTGAAGTGCTTCTCATTACCTCTCCCAGACACACAGTCAAATATCATGCTAGTTAGTAACGCTGTACCCAAACCAGAACACTCAGCATGTAAACTTTGTGATACACCTTTAAAGCATACACTTGAAGACTATATTATTGAATGTGACACTGTCAAAGACTTCAGGCCACCTGGCTTATTGTATTACGAACTTTGTAATTACTATATTGAATCAGAGGTGCTTTGGGACATTCTTGCTGTTTATCCCAAATTTACCAGACCACACTGATTAGTCTTCAATTAGAATATGACGTCCAATGTATATGAACCACTGTCTTGCATGGCAGTGAACAGTGACATCACCCACATGAATCTGATCTATATATATTATATATATATATATATAT
Source organism: Homarus gammarus (assembly GCA_958450375.1). Taxonomy (NCBI): domain Eukaryota; kingdom Metazoa; phylum Arthropoda; class Malacostraca; order Decapoda; family Nephropidae; genus Homarus; species Homarus gammarus. Next base: position 84,769 of record CAUDMG010003284.1, read on the forward strand.
ATATATATATATATATATATATATATATATATATATATATATATATATATATATATATATAACAGAGTCTAAAACTGCTTTTAGTGTCCTTGTGGCCTAGCCGGTAAGCGTTCCCTAGTCATACCCAGTAGGTCGAGGGTTCGATTCCTTGCTGGTGAGGTCGTTGATTATATGTTCAAAGTCCGCGTGTTATATGGACTAAAAATGAAGTATATATATATATATATATATATTAATAAAATCACACGAGAAAAGGGAAACAACGGAGCACCTTAGCTTTCGTCTTTATTCAAGACATCTTCAGAGGCAACTGGATTACATGGACAGAGAGAGGCTTAAATATACAGGGTGACCTTAAAAACATGAGGTCAGGTCATAATGATGTCATCCACTAATCCCCACACCAACACACACGTAAAGGAACTTAAGAGAAGGGGGTGACGTGACTAGTCAGGTCAGGTCAAAAATAAGGGACCCACTAAATAACTATCATACATCTAGATCAAAGGTTTTCAAAGCATTTTTAACCTTGGGCCACTGACAAATAAATTTATGTAGCATATTATCAGTTTTGAACTGACTATCACTAAGGTTTATTGATTTTAATTCCTTAATCAAACTAGCTTCAACCAGAAGTCTTTCTGTGACACAAGATGATTTAAATACTTCTAAGCTTTTTTCCCAAGCAATGGGATGATTATTATTCCTAACATGAACGAACAAGGCACTGCTTTCAGATGCTGTTCTGATATTGTACTTATGTTGTTTGATTCTGAGCTGCAGTGTTTTTCCCGTCTGTCCTACATAATTACAATTACATTTGCTACATGGAATACAATAAACACTTCCATTTACATTCAAACTTGGGCTATTTCTTATTAACATATTGGTAATGGTTGAGTCATACTTGAAAACAACATTAATATTTAGTAGCTTGAAGGACCGAACTAACGGGACACATTCATTACGATAGGGCAGAGTCAAAATATTCTTAAGTGTAGGAATTTGCCTGGTTTCAGAGGAATGAAAGGATTTTTTTGCCCTTTTAAAACAACGATCAACAAACACAGAAGGGTACCCGAGTTTCTGTGCAATGGAACGAATGTGTTTCAATTCATCGAAAATAAATTCAGTCACAAATACGCAGACATCTTAAGAACATAGCAGAAAAAACTGACATTTTGGTAGACTCCAGGTGATTCGATAAAAAGTGTATGAAACTGTCTACCTGTGTGGGCTTTCTGTATACATAAGAACATAAGAATGAAGGAAACTGCAGCGGGCCTATTGGCCCATACTGGGCGGTCCCGTTTACACCCAACCCCTATTGCTCATATAAGCATCCAACCTATGTTTGAAGCTATTCAGCGTATTCGAGTTAATGATGATATTTGGTAACTTGTTCCATTCATCCACAACTCTGTTTCCAAACCAGTGTTTACCTATTTCACGCCTAAATCTAAATTTGTCTAATTTAAAACCATTGTTACGAGTTCGCTCCTGGTTGGATAGTTTGAGTACCTTTGTAATGTCCCCTTTGTTTAGCCCTGACTTCCACTTATACACCTTTATCAGGTCGCCCCTCGCTCTACGCTCTCGAGGGAGTGCAAATTAAGGTGCTTTAACCTGTCTCTATACTCAAGGTTCCTAATGCCCGGGATTAGTCTTGTCATTCTCCTCTGAATTCTTTCCAATGATTCTATATCCATTCTGTAATACGGTGACCAGAACTGAACTGCGTAATACAGGTGTGGTCTCACAAGAGCAAGATACAGTTTTAGGATAACCTCGCTAATCTTGCAACTAACACTCCTTTGTATGAACCCAAGTACTTTATTAGCCTTGTTACGAGCAAAAACACATTGTTTACTTGGCTTAAGGTTCCTACTTATCATTACTCCTAAATCTCTCTCGCATTCGGATTTCTCTATGGCATCGTTGTTCATCTGGTATCTGGTTTCCCTGTTTACATCTCCTATACTGAGTACTTTACATTTGTCCACGTTGAATTTCATCTGCCATTTTTCAGACTATTCGAAAAATTTGTTTAGATCTTCCTGTAGTTTTGCTGAGTCCTCGTCAGATTTAATAACACGTCCTATTTTAGTGTCATCAGCAAATTTACTTATGTTGCTGTCTATGCCGATATCTATGTCGTTTATGTATATAATAAATAATAATGGTCCAAATACCGAGCCTTGGGGAACTCCACTTGTGAGGTTGCTCCAATGGGACTTAGTGCCGTTAATGCTCACTCGCTGTTTCCTGTCCTGTAACCACGCCCTAATCCATTTAAGGATGTTACCTTTGATGCCATGAGCTTCTACCTTTCTAATTAGTCTTTCGTGGGGGACTCTGTCGAAGGCTTTGCTAAATTCGAGATATACCACATCATAATTGTGCCCCTCATCCACCGATTCGAAAACTGATGAAAAGAATGTTAATAGATTAGTTAGACAAGAACGTCCGCTTGTGAAGCCATATGCTGGGAATCATTGATCAATCTGTGCTTCTCCAGGTGATTTCGAATAGAGTTTGAAATGATTGCTTCCAGTAATTTGCCTGCTATTGATGTTAGACTGATTGGGCGATAGTTAGAGGATAGTGATCTATCCCCCTTCTTGAAAATCGGCATTACATTCGCTATCCTCCAGGATTCTGGTACTACACCTGTTTTTAAGGACATGTTAAACAACTTAGCTAAGGGCATACTAAGCTCTTCCTTACATTCCTTTAATACTCTGGCAAATATCTCATCGGGACCAGGTGACTTATTAGGCTTTAGTTTGTCTATTTGCTTACTAACATCGTTACTAGTCACTACTATCTCACTTAATTTGTTTTCTTCACTATCTCTGAATAGAGTCGGTGCCTCGGGTATCATGTTTAAATTTTCGGTGGTGAAAACTGTTGAAAAATATTTATTCAAATTATTGCTCATTTCTCCATCGTTATCAGTGAGCTTGCCGGAGTCTGACCGTATTGGTCCAATCTTTTCTCGTGTTTTAGTTTGATACATTTGGTAGAATCCTTTTGGGTTTGTTTTCGCCTCCCTTGCTATCCTTACCTCATTATTCCTCTTGGCTTTCCTTATCTCAGTTTTAACCCTACTCGCCAATATCTTATAATAATCCTGGAGGTAAATTTCGCCACGCTTTATCCTTCTACCTATAGCCTTCCTTTGGCCAATGATGTTCTTTAAATAATTATTTATCCATTTAGGGTCATTGTTGTCTGATCTGAGTTTTTTGTATGGTATGTTCTGCCTCTGTGCATTAAGTAACTCATTATTTAAATTGACGTGGAACTCGGCAGTCTCAGATGTCGTTATCAGGTCGGAGTCATCTGTCAGGTTCACGGTCAAGTGCGACACCCCCTCTCTCAGCTGCCTCTTTAAGCTGTCAAAGTTTGCCCTTCTGAAATCTGGTACTTTAGTGGAATTTTCCTTACGTCTGCCCTGAAAATCTAACTGGAATCGAATTTCTTTGTGATCGCTGTTTGCAAGTTCGTTCCCTACCTCGACATTGCTAATGAGGTTTTCTCTGTTCGACAGAACTAAATCGAGTATATTATTACCCCGTGTGGGTTCGGTTATATGTTGACTTAGGAAACAGTCCTGGATCATCTCGAGAAAATCCTCTGATTCTGAGTTACCCGTAAGGTCAGTCCAATCTATTTGGCCAAGGTTAAAGTCGCCTACTATACAGACTTTGTTGTGTATGGAAGCCCTGCGCATTTCATCCCAGATAAGTCGCTCATTGACGCTATCAAGATTGGGAGGTCTATATATTACTCCTGTGATTAATTTTTCCCTACCGTCACTTAATTCTATCCAAATTGTTTCTGTATTCCTCTCAGTTTTTATTTCCTTATTTATTTCACACTTCAGATTACCCCTAACATAGATTGCAACTCCGCCTCCTTTCCTGGTTTGCCTATCGGTATGGAACAATTGGTAACCCGCAATTTGGTATTCGACCGGCAACTCGCGTGAGTCTAGGTTGATTCATGTTTCAGTGAATGCTATTATATCGATTTTTTTGGTACATACCAAGGCCCTAATATCATCCATTTTGTTTCTCATGCTTCTACTGTTCGCGTAGTAGACCTTGAAGTTAGTCGTGTTCCAAGTCCTCCCTTTACCGCCTTTAGTTTTAAACTCCCTGTTTAATTTAGTTTTGTCATCATTCCAAACACTATTTCCCTGTAATCTTTTACTTTGTTTACCCGCTCCCACTGCAGTTTCCCCCACCTTAAATTTGTAGTTTGATTAAGGAATTAAAATCAATAAACCTTGGTGATGGTCAGTTCAAAACTGATAATATGTTTCATAAATTTATTTGTCAGTGGCCCAAGGTTAAAAATGATTTGAAAACCTTTGATCTAGATGTATGATAGTTATTTAGTGGGTCCCTTATTTTTGACCTGACCTGACTAGTCACGTCACCCCCCTTTCTCTCAAGCTCCTCTACGTGTGTGTTGGTGTGGGGATTAGTGGATGACCATCATTATGACCTGACCTCATGTTTTTAAGGTCACCCTGTATATTTAAGCCTCTCTGTCCATGTAATCCAGTTGCCTCTGAAGATGTCTTGAATAAAGAGGAATGCTAAGGTACTCCGTTGTTTCCCTTTTCCCATGTGATTTTATCTTATCCACGTTTTCATTGTGGATCTACATGAAATATATATATATATATATATATATATATATATATATATATATATATATATATATATATATATATATATATATATACTGTTAATGAATATGATCTATTCCTTTGTGTATGAACCTCTGTCCTGCGTGGCAGTGAGAAGTGATACCACCCTCAGTGTCAAGACCTGACTGAACTACTCAGAATGGGCAAACTGTACTCCAAGCTTTGTCAATAAATTTGTTAAACTAAATAAAAGCTGGTGTACTCCATATAACCAACGGTAAGGGTGAAGAGCCACTCCTCGGGTACATTAGACGTAGAAAATTACGAATGGAAACATTAAATACATCCAATGAAATTATTACAAGATCATCTCTCGAGATGTTGATGGTCTGAAGTTATTTGAAAATTAGCTGTATGCTTGACAGAGATTGGATAACTGATTGGATCACTGAAGTAAATCTGTAATACGTCTTAGAGATTTTTTTACTTCTAGAAATAAAATATAATATATCTGGCAAGGTTACACAAGCTGAGACACCCTCTCTGGAATTACATCATGACAGATTCTCTTTCCAATAAGTACCAAGCTCTCCCTCTGACAGCTGTACCCTAAGGCCGAGACTAAATCAGTAATGATGGCTCCGGGACCATCGCTTAGCCTAAAAGTACCTCTTACCCTAAATGACTGGAGAAATTTTCACATTTTATTTTAATATAACTGAGGAGTGAATACAAAGTTTACTCCTCAGTATTTTTTATTTCTTCCCAACAACAACAACGATTCGCTGGTCAACAGTGAATATTCTTAGTTCCGTTCGTGTGTACATTCAGTATTTTCGTTTTCAACACTTCGTCAGGGACAATGTTCTTTTTCATCGGGTTATAAACGCATCTATTAAAATTAAATACTTTCAGAAACTTTTGTTCTAGGCCCTAATGTATAAAGCTAAGACGACTAACAACCTAGTGCAGGCTGACTGCACCTCGACATATAATGTTAGGAGACAAAACTTACATCCCTGTAATAGACTGTGGACCAGCGCTCAAGACTTTTCTTTCCCACAACAAAGAATAAAGACAGATGTGGCTGGTTATATCACGAGTTTAATGAGTTAACGGTACAGCACCCAGAAGCAACACACTATTCTGCAGCCACCTTGATGAGCGACTGTTTACCTCACAACACAGGGGTATTAAGCTGTCCATTGATGTTCATTGTCTCTGGTCTACCATTGGTCTTTACTACCTAGAATCCTAGACCATCATCTCCAACATGTACAATACACTAAGATAGCAAATAATACAAATGTCGATGATTACTTGTTGTAACGGTAACTCAAACATTAAATAAAGGAAACATAATAATAATAATAATAATAACATATGCAAGGTTTACACATAATATGGGATGCGTATGCCTCACCTATGAGATGCATAACCAACACACTAAAAAGCAGGTGATAAAGCAGCGAATATTTAAAAATATATTCAAGTCAATTTCTACTTCTACTGACTGACCTCTGAAGGCTATTTTAATGGCCATTTCCTTGTCGATGTGGCACACTGTCACGGCAGTTAAAGAAGAAGAATATAGAGTGTGTATCAAATAAAGAAAGGAATGTATATATTTGTCAAACTAAATAGAGACCACCGCCGACTAAGCCTTATAAAAGAACTGTCGTGTAGGGATAATTTGTTTTTTATTGTTATAACTTAATGAAAATTAATGTGTATATATAAATATTCTGCTCTGTATAATTTAAGGCGTCGTATACCAACAAAAAACAGCCAGATTATACCTAAAGGCGTTCAGGTTAGCTTAAGTGAGGTTAAGTTATGATAATGCTCATGATCGCTTGTGACCAGTCAGAAATTTCCAAAAGGGAGTGAAATACATTGATAATTGTCCCCATCTAGTGTAACACACACACACACACACACATACACCTTGACCACCGAAGGGTCAAGACGTACCTGGCGCTCCTCTCGGAGCAGCCAGGTCAACTGTTAGTTGGCCCATACCAACCCCCTCCCCTGAACCCTCCTCCCCACCGGAATATCAACAAGTTCTCGCCAGAAGTTACAATTTCATTTAGGAAAGGAACGGAACCAGTGTTAAACAGAGGTGAACAGTGGTCAAGTCAGTGAGAACAACTCAACAGTAACAGTCGTACTCAAGTTAACCTTCACACAGTGAGGTCCCAGGTACCCAGTGATAACTGCCCGTGAGACCCAACAACAACCAGCGATGTGTTAATCCGTCTACGATAGGAAGGCCTAAGACCAAACCTCACTCATATAACACCATCTGTGAGGGAATTACTACACCACATGTCCCTCATAACACCATATGTGAGGGAATTACTACGCCACGTCAAGTCCCTCATCACACCATCTGTGAGGGAATTACTACACCATGTGAGGTCCCTCATAACACCATCTGTGAGGGAATTACTACACCACGTCAGGCCCCTCATAACACCGTCTGTGAGAGAATTACTACACCACGTGATGCCCCTCATAACACCATCTGTGAGGGAGTTACTACACCACGTGAGGCCCCTCATAACACCATCTGTGAGGTAATTACTACACCACGTGAGGTCCCTCATAACACCATCTGTGAGGTAATTACTACACCACGTGAGGTCCCTCATAACACCATCTGTGAGGGAATTACTACACCACGTGAGGCCCCTCATAACACCATCTGCGAGGGAATTACTACACCACGCCAGGTCCCTCATAACACCATCTGAGGGAACTACTACACCACGTGAGTTCCTCCTAACACCATCTGGGAGGGAGTTACTACACTACGTGTTTGCTGTTCAACACCTACATTAATCTGTATGTTCACTGTATGTTCCTTTACCTTTCTCTAATGAAGGCTTTTGTTAAACCACCAATGTATGTAATAAGTCATTTATGTCCAATGTATATTTTCAGCCTTCTGGTTGCAGAATTTTTTCAATAAACCGTTAATTATTATTATTATTATTATTATTATTATTATTATATACACATATTTCATGCTATTTCAGGACATGTGACATACAAGTTTTTTCACTTTATGTCAGCATTATTTACACCAACAAATGGATGAATCCGGACATGTTCAGTTTAGGATTAAGGGATTAAGTTGGAACAAAATTCCTTCCCTCTCTATACAGAACTATTAGCAAGGTCATATACTGTACCCGCTGAAGATCTCTCTTAATGATCAACCTGAGTTTGTTGGTGTCACTTGAATCTACCAAGCATTGGAATGAAGGTCCACTGACTGAACGAGCCTTTTTGAGCGGCCTGCCATGTTGTGATATCTCAAGAGAATTGCTCAGAGAGATGGAAACATACTTATGATATATTTCGGTTGATCTGGTCGTACAGGGCTCCTCTGACCCTCGAGTGTGTGACATCACCAAGTGTGCCGCGATTAGAGATCTGTCACTTCCTGCACCAGCAAAGTGTCTGTGGAGAGTAGTGGGACGGGAAGGTCTTGGTCAACAGCACCCTTGAGTAGATCCTCACAGAACGATCCTTCTGAAGCGCTGGCGGTTTGATGAATGGATCCTGTGTTGTTTAGGGCGTGCAGAGGGTGTTCGTGCCGTCTATGACTGTGTGGCGAGGCAGTGTTCTGGTCCAGTCATCAGTTTAGGTATCCAGTAATAGTTTCTCCAGCAATTAACCTACATCAAAAAATGATCCCTAAAATTTGAAGGTCCAATCATCAGATTCGGATTACTAGGAGATTGTGATGACTGATTCAACTCGGTAATGTCTTGTTTGTTGATTTTAAATGTCTTCTGCCCAATTTCGCATTGAACATGCAATAGTGTTTCAATTTCTTCATTACAGTTTTCATTAATAATTCTGTAAGTTAGTCAACTTTGAATTTTTCCATACATTTGGATGAAATTGTCATAGAATAACAACCGGACCCTCCCGACCTGCGTCTGGTCATCAGTGCACCTTTATCAGGGATATACTTAAGCCATCCCGTAATGACTTCGGATTCGATTCAAATTTGGTGTGAGTCGTTCTTAAGACGTGTGTAATACAGTCAAAGTTCACGTCGCTGAAATATTTTGGACCTAACCTAACACTACATTATAATATGCTGCACTAAATATGACACTGTAATTACATAATAGTGATAACTTCTAGGTATTTTTTTTAACAGCAGACTGTCCATAGATGATCATGATGATCGTCATAATACAAATACAAGGAGATGAATAAATTCATAAAAACCTAACCTAACCTAACCTAACCTAACCTTCAATAATTTAGATATAGTTTGGCTCTATTATGTTGGTCAACGACGTCTTAAATGAAGGAGCAAATTCTATTCATTACAAACTAATTTCCATTAAGGTGTTAATAAATCAAAGTTGTGAGAGATATAATATTAGTAGGATTTACTTAACATTTTCTTCTACATAATGAAAACTGTCAACATGCACACTAAAAAAAGACATGAATTAAAATCTGGTAATATGTTTGCCTTCCTCTCTACAGTGTTAACAACCAAGCAATTAACACATGAAAAGAAAGTAACATATTCATGTAATAGATAAAGTTAAAAAAAATATTATGATTAACTAATGTTAGTTTAATACATAACAAAAAACAAGTCAGTAGTCAAAGAAAAGAAAAAGATAAAAGATGTTTAATGAAAACTACAATATTTCATAGAAAACCCAGTTTGTTAACAACGATGTTCCAAAACACAATATACACATATAAGACTTCTCGTTGTATTCACATGGAAGGTTTGTTATGTCCTCAACTCATAACACGAGACATACTCTATATAATACATGGTGTTACAATAGCTACTCACATCCTTCCATATTCCTTTACCCCGCTGGAAGTTCGTCTTGTTTCAGGATTACTGAACGATTGTAAATCATAATAATGAAAGACCCAGGTATTGACGTTAAAGTCCAGATGTATTAATATAAATAAGAGAACAATTCCAGATACAAACTTCTTATCTATGTAACACTCAAAGATTTAAAAACTGATATTACTAAAAAATTTAAGTCCAGTGAAAATAACAAAACACAAGGACACTTTATCTTCAATATATATATATATATATATATATATATATATATATATATATATATATATATATATATATATATATATATATATATATATATATATATATATGCAAGTAAATCACTGTAGGTGCGCCTGATCTAGGTATATGCTGATAACCACCAGGAAAGAAGAAAACACGAAGTTCCCAAGCGCTTTCGTGTAATTCACATCTTCAGGGGTGAGTACAGACTAGTCTGTACTCACCCCTGAAGATGTGAATTACACGAAAGCGCTTGGGAACTTCGTGTTTTCTTCTTTCCTGGTGGTTATCAGCATATATATATATATATATATATATATATATATATATATATATATATATATATATATATATATATATATATACTGTATATATATAAAATTCAAAACAAAACGTGCTAGATATTTTTCAGGTCTCTGATGACGTCACTTGAGAGCGAACAGGAATAAGAGATGCTAATGTCCGGTTTTCTTATTGTTAATAAATTAAAATTATACCTCCTAAATTATCTTAATAAATGCTTAAATTAAGATCGATTACTAATATAACAATTACAGTAACTAATCTATCACATACAGTATTGATAAGGTATATTCTTGAGGAAATAGATCTCGTGGCGGCACCAGAGTTGAGCCTTAACAGTCCTTCATTTAGTACTGAACTCTTACATCGTCGTAACCGTTCAGTTGTTTCTTTTCATGATGTAAAATATTATATTTCAGTCTTGGAACACATTCCCTACCTTTAACTCCTGTATCATGAAACAATTAATTGCCTCGTAAAATATTGTGAGCCTTGCTGTTGATTGATAATGAGTACCTGTGATGATATCATGTTTTTGTATGTATGCAAAGAAAATAAAACCTCTATCAAGTTTATAGAAAGACACCATCAGATAAATTTAAAGTTAACTTTTAATATTCATAACATAACTATCTTTATGCTCTGGCATATGGTAGGGGCATATATCGTTATGTTTGTCCGTTCGTCCGTCTGTCACTATTAGGTCAACACCATTCAGTGTCTTGGGAAAGATTTACAAATTTACCTGAAATTTGGTGCTAATCTTCCTATTATGATCATCTGCTTAGATATTTTGCTGGGTAGTCATTACTTCCATTGACAGTTTCATGATAATACCCAGACATATTATTCAGCTAACTAATAAACCAGTTTATCTTTTACAATGTCTAGATGATAGCTAAGAATATTCGATGTTGCAGTAAAACACTGATAAAAGCATCACTTGATGAATCAAAAAGTATATATCATTGTGTGTTTCTCATCTCTATTGTCATTCTCCCACTGGTTGATAATAACTCATTCGCATCATTTCTTTTCTCTTCAGTTCATAACATTGTTGTGATGTCCGAGATTATCTCACGGTCAGTATGACTTATCTCAAACCTACAGAATTTACCTAACCTAACCTAACCTTATTAACTCTCTTCCTTTAGTCGACAATCTCTCTACCCTTTCTATTTGCAGCAATGTTGCTTCACTCTCTCTCCTTTACAGGTACTTTAACGGGCAATGTTCGGTGGATTTGGCATCCTGTGTACCGCCGGCAAGGCCGTGGGCTCGTAACACTCATCTTGCCCACGGTGCCCACCGTTTCTCTGTGGAAGTCGGTCACATGAGAATAACCCGTTATAGTACCTCCTTCTTTCCGCACACAGCCAAACTGTGGAATGCTCTGCCTTCTTCTGTGTTTCCATACTTATACAATCTGTCTCACTTTAAAAAGCTGGTTTTCCGGCATCTTCGTGGTGTAGATTAACACGGTATAACCTTTTTCTTCTCTATTTTCAATTTCTCTGCTCTTTTTTTTCGCCCCCTGTTAGGTTCTGAATAATAAGTTCTATATACAGGAGAGAACACAAACACCTGTATAGTTTTGTAGGTTCGGTTTACTGGATAAGAGTATGTACACAAAGGAGAGCAGCGGTCTCCCTGGCTAGGCTCCTTGTCAACTGCTATAGGCGACGTATGGCAAGTGATACATTAGCAGCTTCCATACGTCGCCAGGCACATTAATTAAGCATGTGGGATATGGTAATAACATTGCCACACGCTGCTAGCTAGGCTGAATAAATAATACATAAATGGAGCACATACATAATATACATACATGATATATAATCCAGCATACATAATATACATACACCTCCCTCCCCCCTATACGCTCATAGCAAAGTCTTGAGCGGACCTTTTCTTTTGGATCCGTTCTGAGCGTCGAGGGACTTCATCACTGGGAAGGGTATGGGACTCAACACTGGTGGCGGGGCCAGCAGAAGGCATTGTTGCGGGTCGGAGAAAACGGCGGTTCCTCCACCACACACGACCACTGGGTAACCGCACCTGGTAGTCCCGTGACCTGCCGAGTCCCATGACTACGCCTACTTTGTCCCAACGTAGGGAGGTCGGGTCCTAAACATGGACTTGGGTGCCGACACTCAACCTGGGGAGAGAACGGGCGTGGTCATTGTGGCGGGCGACGACGTCCTGAGCACGTTCGGCGGCTCGGCGATCACAATCCTCTGTCTTGGCCTGCCACTCCTTGGAGAAGGATTGAGGGTGAGCAGGGACACAAGAACCTGGGCAGGGGAGCGTCCGGTGTAGCTAGGTGTGTTGCGGAGTTCAAGAAGACCCCTGTCGAAAGCCTCGCAGTCAATGTTCCCAGAAGGGGCCACCTTAAGGATGAGGTGCTTCAGGGATTTGACAGCAGCCTCAGCGTGGCCGTTGGACTGCGGGTAATGGGGCGATGACAACACATGCCGGACTCCCAATCGGTCAAGGAACGCAGCAAAGTTCCGGCTTGTGAACTGAGGCCCTCCGTCGGTTCGCAGGCGTACAGGAACGCCCACGTCACGGAAGTAGTGGCGGAACTTGCTGATGGTGGCGGCAGACGTCGTGTCATTACCGCACTTGATGACAACCGGCCAACCAGAGAGACGGTCGACGATAACGAGGAAGGACTTTCCTGACACACAGAAAAAGTCGGCCGACACAGACTCAAAGGGGCGGGTGGGGTTGTCGTCACTCATAAAGGGTTCCTGCTGCTGGCTGGGTTGTAATACGTGGCGGGGCTTACACACCTGGACAGCATTGGAGATGTCGGGGTCGATGCCAGGCCGGAACACAGTCTGTCTTGCACGCCGTTTGGTGGCCTCGGCTCCACAGTGACTGTCGTGGAGGCGAGCCAAGGCGTGGAGACTTGAAGCAGCAGGGACAACTACCGAAGGAGAGGTGTCACTGGCCAGAGGTAGGGGTAGGGCGGCAGCAGGGTAGTTGCTGCTCCCTTCGTGCACCCTGTTGGCGTGTTTTACCTCGAGAATCGGTGTTGGGAAGTCCTGGGAGATGATGGCCAACTCTTGGCAATGTCTGTAGGACAGCAAAGGAGTCGGGACGCCATTATGCACATCAATCCAGGCTTGACACGACCTGTTGCCAAAGGTGACGTGTGCATAGAGTGAACCTAGGGCCGGGGTCATCTGTGAACCATCTGCCATAAAGCGGAGATCCTTGGGGGGCGGTCCTAGATCACTTGGAGAGAGCCCCAAGCATTGCAAATGCTGGGGACCGATGACTGTAGCATCAGCGCCGGTGTCGGGCAACATCTGAAGACGGGATGACACACCGCCGTAGGTCACAATGACACTGATATACTGAGGGATTTTGGTCCTGGGACGCTGGGGGGAGCACACATTCCTAATGTGGCTAGGGGTTGTCAAGAGTCGTCGTGCCTCTGATTGGAAGACTGTGGGCGGCCCTCTCTGGTGGAAGGGGGCTGAAGCTTCCGCCGACGCGGTCCCTTGGGTATGTTGGAAGGGCAACACTTGTCATAGTGGCCCAGACGACCGCACACATTGCACTGGACGCGTTTGGCTGGGCACCATACTGTGAGTGACCAGTGGCCCTTACGGTCACAACTGTTGCAGGTAGACTGAGCAGCTGGACACACCTGTGTTCCGTGCTGCTTACCACAGTTGTTGCAAAATAAACCGGGCGTGGACGTGGTGGGCGAAGGCGTAGGAACAGACTTCTTGTCCTTCTTGTACCGGGACACAGCGCGTACAGCTGTAGGGGGAGCACGGATGGCAGAGGTGGCACACCTGGCAGCCTCATAGGAGCGACATATCGTCAACACATCCTTAAGAGAAGAGGAAGAGTCGAGGGAGGTGAGGCGTTGGACAAGTTCCTCGTCCTTAACACCCATCAGGATCACCTGCCTCAACTGGGTCTCCTCGCACTGCTGGTGGTGGCCTGGACATATATCTACCTCTTCCGAGGCTCTCTTAAGACGTACGTAAAAGGCATCAAAAGACTCACCCTCCAACTGTCTGCAGCTAAACAATTCCCTCCTGCGCAGAGCTTCATTCTGCTGTCCTTTGATGTGCCGTTGTAGAACGTCCAGTACCTCCTCTACAGACAGCGAAGAGGTTGGGGGTACCTGCAACGTATGTTCCAAGACACGCTGAATTTCCAAGGACAGGCACATATGCAGCTGGATGAGTTGTTTAGGCTGTGACAAACTCTGGAGATCCACCATTGTAGAATAATCAGTCCACCGTCGCCGCCATTCACGAAAAGTCTGGAAATTCACATCAGGCTTCAAGATGGTCGGTGTTTGAGCTGCTGCTTTAGGTGGGGCTGGGGGGTGTGAAGGAAGCATGGATGAGGTATCTGAACCAGTCAGTACCGAGGCAGTGTTAGAGCCAGGGGCTTGGTTAACAGTGAGGCGAGATATCAAGGCTTCAAACCGTTCACTGTCTTCCAATCTCCGTTGGTTGTCTCGTTCTGCCTCTGCTTGCCTTCTGTGCTCATCCGCCAAACGTCTGTGGGCTTCATCCTCGCGTTTCTCATCTCTCATAAACTTCAGTAAAGCAATTATCTCTGGAGACAACGCTGAATATTGAGGTGAGGGACTGCGCGATGTGGGGGCTGGAGCGTCGTGGCCGGCCTGGTCATCCATCTCTGTGGGGCTATCACCCGCCTGACTCATCCAGGCGCTGGGTCCACGGCTACGTAAGGCGTGAGACATAACTACTTCATCTGTGTACTATGTCTTAAATCAGTGTTGACCGGTCAGCCCGTCGTATCAACAAGATTTCAGACAAAAAATTAATTAAATACACAGATAAGTAGATTATATATATAAAATATATATAAGGAAGCCGCGCGGTCAGCGAGTGTTAGTACGTGTATGTGTGCGTGTGTGTGTGAGGGCAGTGGGAGCGGTCTCCTCGAGCTGTGAAGGGGTGTGGAGACGACGCTGTGAGGGGGTGGAGGGAGAGGCGCGGCGACTCCCAGTCAGTCCAGTTACCCTCAGAACGCGGTCAGAGACGGGTGCACTGAACTCTACTCCTTACAAATGCCCAGAACGTGCCGTATACCTTGGGAATCCTTTAGAACAAGGTCACACATGAATGGCACGAAACACACAATGCACTAAACACTTCACAGAAAATCACTGTCACTGACACTGCTCAAAGTTGCTGAAATTCTTCGAGGAGAGATGACGCGCGGGAATTGACCCAAGGCGGGAGGAGTCCGTACGCCGGCTTTCCACAGACTTTGCACTATCACTCGTAATTATCCAGTAAGATCGGATCACTGCGCCATGTTAGGTTCTGAATAATAAGTTCTATATACAGGAGAGAACACAAACACCCGTATAGTTTTGTAGGTTCGGTTTACTGGATAAGAGTATGTACACAAAGGAGAGCAGCGGTCTCCCTGGCTAGGCTCCTTGTCAACTGCTATAGGCGACGTATGGCAAGTGATACATTAGCAGCTTCCATACGTCGCCAGGCACATTAATTAAGCATGTGGGATATGGTAATAACATTGCCACACGCTGCTAGCTAGGCTGAATAAATAATACATAAATGGAGCACATACATAATATACATACATAATATATAATCCAGCATACATAATATACATACACCCCCCAGGCCCCGTTGTGGGTCTTTTGACCTGTGCCCGGGTGGGCTAATTCCCGTAAAAAAAAAAAAAAAAAAAAAAAAAAAAACTAACCTACCCTCGCATAATCTCTTTACACGTCTCGAGTTTATGAGATTAAAGAAGTTTCATGTGACTGAAAGTTAAGCTGAAAATTTCAAAAGAACAAGGAACTTAACTCAATATCAGTGACTTACGTTGTCTCATGAGCTTTATGCCGTTGGTGTTAGACCCGTAGCCGTTCTTGGCGGTGCAGTTGTAGAGGCCAAAGTCTTCCGGGCGGGCGTCGTGGATTACTAATGTGTTCTTTACTCCAGTCGACGTTGTCTCCTGCAGGATGTTATACCGTGACTCGTCTGTAAGAAAAAGAGGAGAGTTAATAAACAGCAGAATAGATTAAAAGAAGCAAATCAAATTCATCACCATTTTAGTATTATTACTATTAGAAAAACTAACAATGTAGCAGTGTACTCGAGAGACATTTATGCCATAACCAATTATTCTACACTAGACTCAGGCAATATTGTATCCTGTACCTCAGTCTTTTCCCAGACAATGTTTACAGATCACCTTCTATTCCCCACACACTCCACTCCATCCCCACACACTCTATTCCATTCACACACACACTACTCCATCCTCACACACACTACTCCATACCCACACACACTCTTCCTCATCCTCAAACACTCTCTTCCCCATCCTCACACACACATTCTCTTCCCCATCCTTACACACATACTCTCTTCCCCTTCAGAATTTATTGAACAGTCTCCAAAACTGGGCCACCAACAACCATGTCACCATCAACCATACCAAGACCATGGTTATGCACATCAACCTCTCCTCCGACATTGTCCCACCTCCTTCCATTACTCTAGGTCCGAACACACTCCAGGTTGTAGATTCCACGAAGCTCCTCGGCGTCACCATAGACAACAAACTAAATTGGAAACCACACGTCAATGAAGTTGTCAAATCCTCCAGTTTCCGTCTCCACCTCCTCCGCCGACTCAAGTCCCTCGGAGTTCCTGCACACGAGCTCCTCAGTGTTTACACAACATTCATACTTCCCAAGCTCACCTATGCCTCCCCCACCTGGTCTTCCTCCCTAAATGCCACACAACGTAAACACCTAGAAAAAGTGCAAAAGAGGGCATGCAAGATTATTCTCTCCCCCTCCTACTCCACATATCAAGAAGCGCTCAACACACTGACCCTTTCGACTCTCACTGACCATCACCACGACCTCATCTGCAAATTTGGTAAGAAGCTTCTACACCATCCCCGACACCGGCTCCTACTACCACCTGAGATCCCTTGTCCGAGAATTGCTGTGCGACACCACAACCGCATCCAGCCCATACGTGCACGAACTGATCGCTATAAGAACAGCCCAGTCCCAACCATTGTAAAAATTATCAATAACTTGTAATACTGTAACACTGTCACTATGTTGAAATGAACTGTAGTTTGAGCTTTTCCCATCTAAGTTATTATATGTCTTATTTGTGTCACTTATGTTACTTGTATATTATTTGTAATTCGTAACCCATTCCCCAAATATGTAACTGTATATTTTCAGCCTTCTGGCTGCCAAGCTCTTTCAATAAACCGTTAATTATTATTATTATTATCCTTACACACTCTACTCTATACCCACACACACTCTTCCTCATCCTCACACACTCTCTTCCCATCCTCACACACTCTCTTCCCATCCTCACACACACTCTCTTCCCATCCTCACACACTCTCTTCCCATCCTCACACTCTCTTCCCATCCTCACACACTATCTTCCCATCCTCACACACTCTCTTCCCATCCTCACACTCTCTTCCCATCCTCAAACACTCTCTTCCCATCCTCACACACTCTCTTCCCATCCTCACACACTCTCTTCCCATCCTCACACACTCTCTTCCCATCCTCACGCACTCTCTTCCCATCCTCACACACTCTCTTCCCATCCTCACACACTCTCTTCCCATCCTCACACACTCTCTTCCCATCCTCACACTCTCTTCCCATCCTCACACACTCTCTTCCCATCCTCACACACTCTCTTCCCATCCTCACACTCTTCCCATCCTCACACACTCTCTTCCCATCCTCACACACTCTCTTCCCATCCTCACACACTCTCTTCCCATCCTCACACACACTCTCTTCCTATCCTCACACACTCTCTCTTCCCATCCTCACACACTCTCTTCCCATCCTCACACACATTCTCTTCCCATCCTCACACACTCTCTTCCCATCCTCACACACTCTCTCTTCCCATCCTCACACACTCTCTCTTCCCATCCTCACACACTCTCTCTTCCCATCCTCACACACTCTCTTCCCATCCTCACACACTCTCTCTTCCCATCCTCACACACTCTCTTCCCATCCTCACACACTCTCTTCCCATCATCACACACCTTTTGGTACTCCTCCCCTCAAGAACCCACTGTAATGATTGTTGATCAGTTCATTACTGTTACAAAAGCATCAATTTCAATTCGACAAAGATCGGTAAACAGTAACAGTCAATAAACACGGTGCCGAGAGAGTGAAGTGGACAGTGGAAACTCAGCCAGTTATCACGGATGGACAGTGTTTACAATATAGGCCTTTACCATCCACTAGAGGGGAGGTACCGTGGGAACCAACTTGGAACTCTCCACACAACACCACCAACAAGGCAGGCCTGCAATCACGTGTTTCCTCTACAACACCACCAACAAGGCAGGCCTGCAATCACGTGTTTCCTCTACAACACCACCAACATGGCAGGCCTGCAATCACGTGTTTCCTCTACAACACCACCAACATGGCAGGCCTGCAATCACGTGCTTCCTTTACAACACCACCAACAAGGCAGGCCTGCAATCACGTGTTTCCTCTACAACACCACCAACATGGCAGGCCTGCAATCACGTGTTTCCTCTACAACACCACCAACATGGCAGGCCTGCAATCACGTGTTTCCTCTACAACACCACCAACAAGGCAGGCCTGCAATCACGTGTTTCCTCTACAACACCACCAACAAGGCAGGCCTGCAATCACGTGTTTCCTCTACAACACCACCAACAAGGCAGGCCTGCAATCACGTGTTTCCTCTACAACACCACCAACAAGGCAGGCCTGCAATCACGTGTTTCCTCTACAACACCACCAACAAGGCAGGCCTGCAATCACGTGTTTCCTCTACAACACCATCAACAAGGCAGGCCTGCAATCACGTGTTTCCTCTACAATACCACCAACAAGGCAGGCCTGCAATCACGTGTTTCCTCTACAACAACAAATCTTCAGTTATTCTTATATAAGTTCCAGTATATGTTAACTCCATGTCTCCTTTTTATATTGCCAGATTTTGTTAAACAACCTACTCCCCAATTACCTCATATCTAATACTGTAAGTCATTATTTTGTTTCAATCTCTGGCAGGTCTGTTTTCCAATAAAGCTTTAAATTTATTATTATTATTATTATTATTATTATTATTATTATTATTATTATTATTATTATTATTATCATCATCATCATTATTATTATTATCATTACTATTATTATTATTTTAATCATTATTATACCAACATGCACATTATAATACACCCACATGCATCATTAAATGTTAAATCATAAACTCTGGATGCTGGTGGTGAACCTTGTGAACGACTCTTGTGGAAGATACCTCTAAATATCTCCTCTAGAAAGTCCAGCCAAATCTCGGGATGCCAAACTTTACAGGTGAGGAGTACTACCTCTCTCTCTCTCTCTCTCTCTCTCTCTCTCTCTTTCTTCCAACTCTTCTCACTCTGCCTATCTCTTCTTATATTCTCTTCTCACTACTTCTTCTGTACATAGGTCCTGTCAGCCTCATCTCATCTTTACTCTCCCCCATCTCCCCTCACTCCTATATACCCTTCCTGCTTCCTCCCTATGTTTATCCTCCTCCAACACCTACTAGGGTCGATGGTGTGTCTGTTCTTGGACCAGACCACCTCGCTCGGCCGAGGGATGGACTGGATGTCACACTCCACGTGCACGGTGTCGCCCTCCAGGCCGAACTGCTTTTCGACCGGTGTCACCTGAGGGGCTCCTCGCATAAACACTGTCATGGACCGTGACTCCTGCAGAAGAGAGATTAATGATGCTTGTAGAATGCTGTGGGAGAAGCTGGGAAGATGAACAAGTCTTTTTGTTCTGCGTCAGTGAGGTAGTATTACAACGAGACTATTGGGTAAAGTACTGTACAGTATGTTACAGGAATAAACGAATATACAGTACTGTAGTGTGGTGATATTTGTAGTTATTGGAATAACACGAGAAAGTTATTTGAAAAAGCTAAGATTATGTGCACCTGTAGTGAAGTTTTGTTACGTAGTTATATATTTTTATATGACTAATTAATTTAAATTTTAGGAATATTATTTTTCTGTGTTTCACTTTGTTTCTGGTTTATATTTTGTATTTTTTACTGTAAATATATAATCTTGTCCGAACGTTTCTTTAGACATAAAATTTTTAACCATATAAATAACTGATGTTTTGCTGGAATAAATAGGATTATTATTGTCATCACAGACGACATCAGAAGAATACAAAAACCTGGATGCTCGTAAGATGTCTGAGTAAAGATAAAAGAGCGAAAGTTGTACTTGTTGAAAGATATTGAACTTGAGGAGAGGGATATACAGGAGATATGTTGGATAAAGATACTATTGAACCGATGGTGAATGAAAGTGTACACTCCCACCAGTCATAAGCCTACGAGTTAGTCAGAGGTGTTGCGGAGTGTTTCAGCTAAGTGTGTGAGGTAGACTTAACTAAACTATATGTGGGCTACGTCGTTTTGTGGGTTACATATGTATTAAAGCCTGTGTGAGTGATACTTCTGTGGAATAACATGTGTCTCAAGGTGAGACTTGTGTTTGGGGTGAAAACTGTGAAACTCGATCTAGTGTGATGGCTGAATGTGAGAGTAAACGTCATGCCAGACTTTTTAATATTGAAGACTAAAAGCAGTGATGGTTTCATGATAAAAGGTAAAATTGCCACACCTGTATTAATATTAAAGTGAGAGAAAACTTTCATGAACGTTTAACCAAAATAAATTAAAAACTTGTAAAAGATATACATGGGAGTTTAATTTGTGTGAATTTTCAAATGGCAATTAAAACTGTGTTAAAGTGGAATGTGTAATAAACATATATGGCACAGCCTCTATGTGAACGTTATTTATGAAGGAAACTAAACCTGTGACAATAATAAAGAGGAAAGTTAATCAGCACTGAAAAAAAATTAAAGCGAGAATTACGTTTCGGTGAGATACAAAATCGTTAGAAAAATCAAATTCGGGAAGATTTACGATGATTCCCAGAAGTGAACAGATTCATCCTTGGTCTCCTCTATTACCGCCATAAGTGTTCACATGCACAGGAAAGTTGTATGAATGAAAGACCATTACCACGCGAGGCCACCGTTGATGATTCCTCCACACTTCAGGCGGTATTGCTATTATGAGTTAAATTTTAAATTTTAGAAAAAGTTCGCTATGCAATTCAAAGGTGCTTCACATATTGCATAAGATAAAATGAAAATGGGGTCGTAAATGTTGTTTTGTCCTGTAATACAAAAAACTAATAAGTGTTCCTGGTTATATAAAACTTTGTGTATAATATTCTACAATAGGTCAAAGATTAAATGAAGTCACTCTCACATCACTTTACCTACATGAAATATTACATGAACAGAGAGTTACAAAAGCTGATGTTCAAACATGTAGAGCAGAGCATTTGAAATAGTGAAGCACAGGAAAGGTTATGACTAAAACTCTCCGCCGGCCGGCACGATATATCAACCTAATGGGGAGCTAATGAAATCTCAGCTGGTGATGTATGAAAGGTCTCCGCACTCCTTGACCTCTTGCAAGGCAACATAACTACAATGTGGAACTCAGAAGAAAGATATTATTCACTCAACTGATAACATAAATGAGAGATCAGCTCAAATCTCACATGGTATTTATATGAGAAGTCAGGTTTTTTACTTGACAAGTCATGTGAGATGTCAACTATTTCAGCCGACAAGTCTTGTAAGAGGTCAAATAATATATCAGCTGAAAGATCACATCTCACAAACAGGTCACATGAGGGGTCAGAATTCATCTCATTTGAGAGATCGCATGAGAGATCAATTCTACCTCAGGTGATAGATAATAAGATCTAACAGGTCATATGAAAGATCAGAACGGAGTTCACGTGATATGTTTTAGGAGAGGTAAAATTACATACGAGAGTTCATGCTAAGGGTCAAAGTTCACCTGGGAACTGAAACTCACCTCAGGGAAGCCAGTGACGCCGGCGCGGCAGTGGTAGACACCCACCGTCTCTGGGGTCACGGTTAAGGTCAACTTGGCCCCTACATTAATGACCTGAAATGCGGGTGAGACATGATTAATACATAGAACTTTGTTGATGATTGACAGATTGTAAAACTGATAACTTCAGGTGAGCAAAATGGATGGTAAACGACAATAGTGGATTTCAAGTATGGTATTTGCAATAATTATGATGTACAGTAAACTCTATAGAGTTAGAATCTATATTACACTCAAAACAGAGTTTTTATTATTCGTAGAAAACTAAAAAAAAATAATCCATACGACTAATGTCCTCTCCTATATAGTGACAACTTCTCACCCTCACATACTCTCCTATATAGTGACAACTTCTCGCCCTCACATACTCTCCTATATAGTGACAACTTCTCCCTTCTCACCCTCACATACTCTCCTATATAGTGACAACTTCTCCCTTCTCGCCCTCACATACTCTCCTAAATAGTGACAACTTCTCCCTTCTCACCCTCACATACTCTCCTATATAGTGACAACTTCTCCCTTCTCACCCTCACATACTCTCCTATATAGTGACAACTTCTCCCTTCTCACCCTCACATACTCTCCTATATAGTGACAACTTCTCACCCTCACATACTCTCCTATATAGTGACAACTTCTCACCCTCACATACTCTCCTATATAGTGACAACTTCTCCCTTCTCACCCTCACATACTCTCCTATATAGTGACAACTTCTCACCCTCACATACTCTCCTATATAGTGACAACTTCTCACCCTCACATACTCTCCTATATAGTGACAACTTCTCACCCTCACATACTCTCCTATATAGTGACAACTTCTCCCTTCTCACCCTCACATACTCTCCTATATAGTGACAACTTCTCACCCTCACATACTCTCCTATATAGTGACAACTTCTCCCTTCTCACCCTCACATACTCTCCTATATAGTGACAACTTCTCCCTTCTCACCCTTACCACCCTCATCTCACCCTGTCACACTCCTCCTATGTCATCTCTATTCCCTTCTTTAACTTATCTCGTGTCTTCCTCTTGATCTACTCTCTTTCTTCTTCCTCCTTGTATCATCATCTATTTCCTTCCTCCTCCTCTCCTTCTTTTCTCACATATTCTACCTGATCTCTTTTATACGTTTCTGACTAACTCTCTCTTCTTCAACCCTTCCTTCACTTAATACCTGTATTTTCCTGGCCAAATAAACTGTTTCAACTTCCCCACTCTGTGACCCAACCTGACCTGACCTGACCTACCTTCTTCTCAGCCTCGTGTAGCCAGACGATCTCAGGCGGGGGATTGCCATCCACGTCACAAGTCAAGGTCACGGATTTGTCCTCATCTTCGTCCACGTCAGTCGGCTCCTCCTTAAACCTCGGAGCGTCTGAGGATACCAGAGGTTATAGGTCAGGTTATGTTGATGACGAGGATGATTACGAAAGTATATTGGAGGTTGTAGAAATGTGACAGGCAAAGCTTTGTGTTGTGCAGTCACTGTCTCCCAACACTCCCAGACATTATTCTCAGCTTTCCACGAATACTTCACCTCTTCCCATTCCCTCCAGCCCTCTTGTGTTCCTCAAGTACACCGGCTTTACTTTCCATCCCCCTTTTACTTATCGTACAGTTTTCTCTTCAATTTGATATGTTTAAAAATGGCAGGGGAAGGTGCAGGAAAGACAACACAAGGGTCTACACATACACATATAGATGTACAGCCTGTAACTCGAGTAAATCTTTACCTTGTATCTGTACCTGAAACTTACAGGTACAGACAGAAGGACAAGTACAAATACAAGGACAGACTCATTCATCACTCTGTTTAACCCACTTAGTAAGCCAGTCGATCCTGCGCTTCTCACTCTCCCTCTGTACTAAATAGTAACACCCACTCAACCTCACACTCGTCCGCCCTCACATTAAACTTCATCCTGAATCCTACCTTCACACTCGACACTCATACTCGAACCCCTACCCAAAACCGACCCCTGACATCACAATTAACACTCACAATCAACCATATCCTTGAATCTGACCTTACACACAACGACCCTCACATTACAACATCAGACTCGACACTCACACTCGACGCTGAGGGTGTGCTGGGCCTTAGTGGTACCGATGGAGTTGGAGACGATACAGGCGACTCTGGCAGTGTTGGAGCTTCGTTGGATCTTATTCATGATGTATTCTGTGCTATGATCGCCCACCACCACAACGTCGTTCACCTCCCATTTGTATCTCAGCACCCCGGGGTTACCATCTCCCTCACACGTAAACTTCACCTGTGGTAGAGAGAGAGTGGGGGTGAGAGGTGGAGTTTGGGGGAGAGAGTGAGGGTGAGAGGTGGAGTTTGGAGGAGAAAGTGGGGGTGAGAGGTGGGGTTTGGGGGAGAGAGTGAGGGTGAGAGGTGGAGTTTGGAGGAGAAAGTGGGGGTGAGAGGTGGGGTTTGGGGGAGAGAGTGAGGGTGAGAGGTGGAGTTTGGGGGAGAGAGTGAGGGTGAGAGGTGGAGTTTGGGGGAGAGAGTGGGGGTGAGAGGTGGAGTTTGGGGGAGAGAGTGAGGGTGAGAGGTGGAGTTTGGGGGAGAGAGTGAGGGTGGGAGGTGGAGCTTAGGGGAGAGAGTGAGAGTGAGAGGTGGAGTTTGGAGGAGAGTGAGGGTGAATAATGGGGAAAGGAAGAATTGGATGACCCTCATGGGGAAAAAATCAATGGGGAATGAAATTAAAACATATGATTAGAGAGATTAGGGAAAAGAGTGTATGGAAAGGAATGGAGCCAATAGAAAAATAGGGAGAAGAGGAATTAATTATATTTATCTGGAGACAGAAATGATGAGGAATGAAGAGCTGTAAGTGAATGACGAAAAGGAGAACATAAAAACATAAGAATGGAGGAAACTGCAGCGGGCCTATTGGCCCATACTGGGAAGTCCCATTTACATCCGACCCCTATTGCTCATATATCCATCCAACCTATGTTTGAAGCTATCCAGCATATTCGAGTTAATGATGATGGTTGGTAACTTGTTCCACTTATCCACTACTCTATTTCCAAACCAATGTTTACCTATTTCGCGCCTAAATCTAAATTTGTCTAATTTAAAACCATTGTTACGAATTTGCTCCTGATTGGATAGTTTGAGCACCTTTGTAATGTCCCCTTTGTTTAGCCCTGACTTTCATTTATACACCTCTTTCATATCGCCCCTCACTCTAAGTCTCTCGAGGGAGTGCAAGTTAAGATGCTTTAACCTGTCTCTGTACTCAAGGTTCCTAATGCCCGGGATTAGTCTTGTCATCCTCCTCTAAATTCTTTCCAAGGATTCTATGGGTATATCCATTTTGTAATACGGTGACCAGAATTAAACTGCGTAATCCAAGTGAGGTCTCACAAACGCAAGATATAGTTTTAGGATGACCTCGCTAGTCTTGTAACTAACACTCCTTTGTATGAACCCAAGTACTTTATTAACCTTGTTTCGAGCAATTACACATTGTTTAATTGGCTTAAGATTCCTACAATACTGATTTGATTTAAGGACAGTGGGAGTTAGCTCCCACCAAAGCGTGGGTAGCGTATAAAAATTAAATCTAAATTATTACGAAGAAGTAGTGGTTAGTGACTCTCCCTGTGGTACGAAGTCCCTGACAGTGGGACAGTCAAGGCAATACAGTAGTGTTGAAGGGTGTAAGCATTGGGAGTCTGCAACAGTAACAGAGACAACATTATGTCTATGGACCATAAGTTCACGTCGACGATACTTGTGTGGATAAGGAAGAAAGTGATCATAGTGTTGGATGGATATATTTTCAGCTCGTTCATCATCCCTGCGATGGATTGTAGGGAGAAGAGCGGCTGATCGTACGAGTGTTCTCTTTCAATTGGTCCTGCTGGGCTTATATTTAGGCCTAAAAGATCCTGACTGGACAGCCATACTTTTGATAATCAGTTATTAATTAATCTTAATTGAAAGAACAGGCGTACCTAGTGACAACACTAGGATCCCTCTTCCTCTATCAAGGAATAAACAATTGAAATTGAAATTGAATTGAAAGATTAGCAAAGAAACATGTGAAATGATATGTCTTTTATTTTTATCGTTAGTTAACTATTTTCTATATAATTTACTGTTGATTTATTTTAATATTTGAGAATATATTGTTGTTACTTTTTACTTTCAGTATTTGAGTACCTTAAGAATGAGATACTTTTTTACTTCTACTTGAGTAACATTTTGCCAATGTAACAATACTTTTACTGAAGTAACAAAGTCCATTACTTTTTACAACTCTGACAGAATTAGAGGAGGAGGGCAATGTAATAAGAGGAACGTGGCTGAGGATAATGTGAAGGAAGAGGATGGGTGTAAACATGATGTGACAGTAGGGTGTCATACGGAGACGAATTTTTTTTTTTTTGAGTTTGAAAAATCGGCCCATGGTATTAATGATGTAGTTCTATGTGCAGAATCATGTGATATCTTCAGATTTGAAAAGTTTTCATTTTTTGCTAGGTAAATTTTAACTTGAAATCTTATGAAAATTCAGTATTCCCACCCTTTTACCAGCACCACTAAATAGCTTATTTAAAGTAAAGTAAATGTATCAGGTTAATTTATTAGGATGAAAATGATCCATAATAGTGAAACGAATGATCTTGACACATTTATTAAATTTAATATTCCTTTAGAAAACAAAATCATCAAACACAAAAACCGGTTTTACTACTACGACCCGGTGTTGCTGCACACCATAGAGAACATGTCTTTCTTGCTTCTGTTTCTACTCATCACCTCCCTGCTGACCACCTGAGCTCGGATGTAGCCTTCCTTCCTCTCCTGGCTGTACACGTGACTGCTGGCCTCGCTCACTTGCTGTACACAACGCTCTATACTCTGGGTGTGCGAGGGCCAGGCAGGGACATGCATGGGGTTGCCCAGAAAAGCTCTGGCTTGAACATTGGTGACGCTGCAGGTAAGAGGGGGCTCACTGCCAGCCTGGATGTTATCCAGATCTATGAGATCAGTGAGGGTCTTGGCACCTAGATTGACTTCAGGAGTCTTCCTGACCCTGAAGGAATCGTCACCAACTGATTCGTCATGCCAAGATCCTCTCATGAGTCTCATATCCAAGATCTTTTTGACTGCCACTCTTCTCTCCTCCTCATCCTTACTGCAGAGCATTGTCTGCAGAACTGTCTCAGGATGAGCATACCAGGAAGATCTCCTCACAGTCTGCTCCACAATCTGAACAACCTTCCTTGGCTGACTCCTCAGGAGCTCAAGCTGGAAGAGAACATGCCTCGGACCTTCGGAGAATGATGACTTGACCTTGGTGTTGAACCAATTTGGCAAGTAGACACTCACGATGAATTGGACAATAAGTCTCAGGTTGTGAAGCTGGTTCCCTTTCAGTTTATGATGAGCGACCCAAATTCTGCAGAACCTGAGAGCCGTTGTGAGCCACCTAGAATGTGAGACTGGACCTATCTGCAGGTAAGCAAGTCTATCAGGCATGACCCCAGTTTTGATGGCACTGCAAATCATGTAACCATAGTACCGGTCAGTACTCAGGTCGTCAATGACAGTATGTGCAAGCTCAACGAGTGGAGGGCCAACTGTGATTTTCTCAAAGCTCGGATTTATTTCTAACTCAGTGGCAGAGTCCAGCATCTTGCCAAGAGGACCAGACCATCTGTTGTTTGAAAGAGTCTTGCCATCCAGCTCCTGGATCAGATGTCTGAGTGGCAACTCGTTGGTGTGGAGGTCACAAACAATCCAGACCAGCTTCCTCCCAATCTTCCGCTCTATCCACTGTATGACCCCCCCTTGCCACCCTGTGTTCGTGTTGGTGCTGTCCCCTCCAATGGCCTGCAGGGTCTGGTCTACGTTCCTCTCTCTGAGCCAGTTCACAATGTTATCTGCCACTATCTCAGCTGGTTTCCTGATGTCATCTTTCTCTGGAGTGAAATGCCACAAATACTTCCCTCCTGGTTCACTGCAGCAGGAGTAGTGTTCCTCCTTCACCATGGCAGGGAACAACTTGTCAGAATCTCCAACTTTCATGAACACTTTAGTGTCATCCTTTCTCCCATCAAAGAACAAACAATTGATTCCATTTTCTCTTATCCCCTTATCAAACTCCTCTTCTAGGTTACTGACAAGTTTCTCCTGAGCTCTCCTTACTTTGTTATGATCTATCACCAGGTGAACATCATCAGGTGTTATCAAACCACCGTCAATCCAGGCAGCTGTTGCTATCTCTGCAGTTTCTCTGAGACCAGTGTGGTGTCGCATGCTGGCCAGAGCATTGCTCGGGATATCTTTCCTATTTCGAATCTTATGCCTGGAAGGTTTGGGATCATTATATTCTGGGTTAGGGACAAAGTCACCATTCTCCTGGTCAGCACTCGGATCAGCCATGGGGAAGTCATTAAACTCTGAATCAGCTTGACTCCAATCATCGGCCTTTTTTACCTCACCCTGGGCCTTCTCAAGTCTCTTTTCCTCGGCAACTCTTCTCCTCTTCTGTCTCTCTGTGGCAGCCTCCTGTCTCTTGGACTCCGGAATATCTTGGCTAGAAATCATGAGAGCCCCTATACTGCCAGTCTTCTCTCTCTGTGCTTTGACAAATGCCAGTTCGATCACAGGAATCTTCAGTTCACGCTTGCAAATACAGGAGATGTGGGCCTCGGATTTACAGTCACGATCGCATCCAAACTCAGGACAGAGAACAATTGGGCACTTGCAAGTAATTATGTCAAATAACTGGTCCAGTTGCTTGGCAAAGCTGCCCTTAACTGCAAGTTTTCCTCTCCCAAGAGAGATATCTCTTGCCTTTTCCCAACTGGCTATCAGTCTCTCACTAATCTTCTTCTGACTTGTTATGACTGGAGGCTTGAACTGAGCGTTAGCCAGAGTGTACTGTGCCAAGACAGCTTTGGTCATATCACTGGCAATGTCTTTGTTTGTGTAAGTTCTTTGGTTCTTTTCACTGATTTGCCTGATTAAAACACCGTATCTCAAAGCATCTCTCAATGTAGGCAACTCCAACTTCAGGAGCTCTCTCCCAGACCCAAGATAGTGACTGAGATGGCTGGATTTTTGGTTCCTCGTCCTGACACAAGCAGCCATCGCAAATATTATCAACTTATAAATGCATCAGAATCTGAAACAGAAAAAAATATTGTTAGTTGGGTTGTTAAAGAATGAAGTCAGAAAGCAATGTTCACTATTTAATTGTAATGCACTAATGCAGCTGTACGTTAGATTTTCGATAAATTTCACGCTAAAATTTACCTAGCAAAAAGTTGCAAAATATTGAAACTGAAATTATTTTCTGTTTATATACACTAAAATCTACCAGAAAAGTGATGGGCCATTAGTTTTAGCTGATCTTCCCTCCTATGACACACCCTAATGTGACAGAGAGTGAGGAGTGGAGGATATTCTTTAAAAAACAGAATAAAATACAGTATATTCTTCTATCACTTCTAAGATATAACTAAAATAATGGAATACTCTGCAGGTATATATAATTGTCAAACATATTCATTTTAACACGTTTTTATACCATTAACACCGACCTAACCTGTTTTTACTCCGTTACAAATGTTTTTATAACGTGATACCACCATTAATCTATTGTCGTTTCGTCACACACACACACACACACACACACACACACACACACACACACACAACCTCAGAGCTAATACTATGAGGGGATTCTAACGAAATTGACACCACTGATATCGAGGACCAGCTGCTATTATCACAAGCTGTGAACTTCCCCATGCACGGTCAAAATACCCTTGACCTTATCTTAACTGACTTAGCGGACCAGTGCCAAGCACCTCAATCAACGCCTCCTATCGGGTGGAGCACACACCTATCAGTTCTCTGGTCTCCAGCTCCCACTACCAGCCAAGTACAGAGACCCTACATCAAGACCTACAGGCCGAGTACTGACTCTACAGTGCGTCTCTTCTGACAGTGGATAGTTAACCATCCCTGGACTAAAGTACTAAGAATAGATGACGTGGACACCAAACGGACAAAATACACCAACACTATCAAGGAAGCTCACCACCACTTCTTCCCCGAGAAGTCCATTAGAATACACCCAGCTGAACTGTCCTGGATCACACTTCGGATCAAAAGACTCGTGCAGCAGAGAAACAGCACCTTTTATGTCAACAACAACAACCATCACAGGGCCTTTAGCAACCAAAGCATCCGTGAAATCTGTGCTGCAAAGAAGTCCCACTTCACAACCAAGATGCAACACCTGAAGCAGACCAACATCAGTCAGTGGAATGGTAAGCTTAAAGAATTCTTGGACTAAACAATAAGACACACCCCCTCCCGTTCCTTAGCCATCTCACTAATGGTGACGCAGATGAGCAATCAAACAACCATTTCGCAACTATATGCCAGATGCTCCCTCCCCCTTGACACAACCAGTCTCCCTGCTTACATATCGGTCCCCTCTCCCGTTGACTTAGTGGAAGAATTTGAACTAGTGAGACGGTTAGACAAAATGAAAATCAGCACCCCCATTGACTTACCAATGAAACTCTACAAGGATTTTTCCCCGAAACTAGCTAAGCCCCTCTGCTCCAGCGTCAATACTTCCATCAGTCAAGCAAGATAACAAACTGAATTGGAAAGCACACGTCAGTGCAATTGTCAAGTCCTACAGCTTTTGTCTCCACCTCCTCCATTGTCTCAAGTCCCTTGGAGTTTCCTCCTCACCTGAACTCTTGAGTGCTTAATTAACTTACATACTTCCTTATTATTATTATTATTATTGTTATTATTATTATTATTATTATTATTATTATTATTATTATTATTATTATTTTTATCATTATTATTATTATTATTATTATTATTATTATTATTATTATTATTATTATTATTATTACACACACACACACTAACAAATACTCCTACTTAATATGTGAACTTCAAACATCACTAACATCATTTGTACTGCAACATTAACCACTGATATCTAACTGCAATTCGACTCCACCTGACAAAGAGCATCTGTGTCTCTTTACCAAATAGATAGAAATGCATATTATTTCTTATTATCTACTGTATAAAAAATTACATTTTCAAATTTCTTGCTAAATCAAGCAGCTTATAATGTTCCGCTGGTTACTTCTGAGTTCAAGTTTCTCCTAAAGTGAACTTAATTTTATTTTTATAAACCATTTCACGTCAGTCACCTCACCCTCCCCCCCATTAAAAAATAAATACAAGTTACTCTTCAGCTGCGTTGGTGTTGATTTGTTTTATTTTTCCCAGTGAGAGAGTCAGTCATTTGTCTGTGTCAGTGAGTGAGTAATTAATGAAACTAAGCAATTAAATTTAAGTGAATTTAATTAAGAATGCACAAATTACATTAAATATATTTGGTAGGTTCAAGACGTCTATCACAACAAAACAAAAGCAGATGACGCCTTGGTCGGTACTCACATCATCATTCTCTTTGATCTTGGCCGAGTCGACTGAGATCTTGACCTTTGGCGGGTACTTGACGGTCATGACCAGACTCCTGATGATGGGGATCTCGAGACCCTTGTGGGAGACCTGGCATGAGATGTTGGCCTCGTGGTGCTTCATCTCTGGCTTGAGGTCTAGGCGGCTTCTTACTGCCACCAGGATGCTGTCGTGTTGTCTCTGCTTGGTAGTGTTGATCTGGCTACTAGAGAAGCTCTCCTTGCCGTTCAGGAGCCACTTGATCTGAGGGAGGCACACCAGGAACAATTACTTACTGTAAACTTAAGCTTCGTATCACCTACACGTGTTTAGTAGAGAGTGAACATTGTAAAATAAGGCTCCATCTCTTAGTCGTGTTTCCTTCACTAGTAGAGAGTAACACAGCTCATTTCTTCTCCAGCATAATATACCAAATAACGTGATGTGAGGCAAAACATTTTGTATCTTTTTGTCTGCATTTTTTTTCTATATTACTATCATCATAATATTGAACTGCACGTGTTGTGTTCTTGCCACTAATGAACAACTTAATATTATAATTGTATTGCGGGTTCATATTCTCAGGATATGGATGGGATAATTAGGCATTTACTTTATTACAATAAAAGATGGTTGGCCTCCAATAATTATTTCCTTGTTAGAGGTGTGGCGTGTTAGAGAAGAGTCATTAAATGTTTAATCACATAGAGGCAAACTCTTGGTGATTTTATAACTTAAGTAAAATATTAAAATAATCCCTAAAGTACTGAAGAAATTTATGAAAAATACCGTAAAAATAGTCTGGTTCTCATCCTTCTTCTCTTCCTCCCTTCACTCTATCATCCCTCATTTTCCTCCTTCCTTCCACTTTACTCCACTAACTTCATATCTCCTTCTCTTCCTTCCTTTGATAGCTCCTAAACTCCCTTACTCCTTCACTATTACTCCCTACTACATAATTTTAGGTCCTCCATCCTCTCTCTCTCTCTCTCTCTCTCTCTTCGCTTTTCACCTTCTATCTCTCTTTCCTCTTTCCCACACTCCCCTTACTCTCCTCCTTTCTTTCTCTCTCCTCCTCCTCTCCTCCTGTTCCTCCCCTCCCCCCCCCCTCTATATATTGACAGTACCGATGAGGCTGGGGTGCTCAGTCCGGCTTCGCAAGTGATCCGAACAGGTGAACCCGACGTCGTGTCCATGGGGGAGAGCTTGTCCAGGTACACCTGTAAGGCACACGGGGATTAGCATTCGTCTGGCGAAAACACCTGGAATAACACTCATGGCATATAATAAGTCATACACACCTATAAACATATAAGAAAATAACAACTTAAGAATGGAAGAAACTGCAGCGGGCCTATTGGCCCATACTCAGCAGTCCCTTTTACACCCAACCCCTATTGCTCATATATCCATCCAACCTATGTTTGAAGCTATCCAGCGTATTCGAGTTAATGATGATGTTTGGTAACTTGTTCCACTCATACACAACTCTATTTCCAAACCAGTGTTTACCTATCTTGCGCTCAAATCCAAATTTGTCTAATTTAAAACCATTGTTATGAGTTCGCTCCTGGTTGGATAGTTTGCGTACCTTTGTTATATCACCTTTGTTTAGCCCTGACTTCCATTTATGCACTTCTATCATATCGCCCCTCACTGTACGTCTCTCAAGGGAGTGCAAATTAAGATGCTTTAACCTGTCTCTGTACTCAAGGTTACTAATGCCTGGGATTAGTCTTGTCATTCTCCTCTGAATTCTTTCTCAGGATTCTATATCCATTCTGTAGTACGGTGACCAGACTTCAGCTACGTTTTCATGTGTGAAAATACCTACACGTGCAGCCAATCCATAAAGCAACGGGACCTCAGACGTCCGAAAGAATATGAAACACCAGGCGAGGACCTATACGACCGATACATGAGCGTGTCTGAGGTTATCGCTCAATTTCTATTCCACCAGAGTCTGGGATCTCCGTAGTTTTTGGGTCTGTTGTACAGTACATGTGGGTTATGTCTCCAAACATTTTGTTAATTGCTATATGTCTACTAATACACACAGTAATACTTTATGCATGAAAACGACAATCTGTAAATTTAGTCACTACGACATCAAAATAGATTCTAAACAACAATTCAGTAATTGTAAATAAAAGATCAAAATGTAAAGCGTATTAGATACCCGAGTGCCCTACAACTGGTATTACAAAAAATAATTTGCTGCTATTCCCCGAAAAGAAATAATTTGTGATATTTACACATTGGACTCAGGCACAGACAAATCTACCATGTATAAACATTACTGATGTAAGACGTATTATATTTCTCTATGGATTAAATAGTATAAGGAGGTGCATGTAAGAAAGATTGAACGAGAAGTTGTTTTCCTGTTCACTGTGACTCATCTGGTCCAGGTGAAGATGTAGTGTCACGACATATAACTTGAATATTTGTTTTAGCTGCCTCCAATAACTCCTGCTGCCCTGCCCTGCCCTGCCCTGCCCTGCCCTACCCTGCCCTGCCCTACCCTGCCCTGCCCTGCCCTGCCCTACCCTACCCTGCCCTGCCCTGCCCTGCCCCACCCTACCCTACCCTACCCTACCCTACCCTACCCTGCCCTGCCCTGCTCTACCCTGCCCTGCCCTACCCTACCCTGCCCAACCCTGCCCTACCCTACCCTACCCTCCCCTACCCTACCCTGCCCTGCCCTACCCTACCCTGCCCTACCCTACCCTACCCTACCCTGCCCTGCCCTGCCCTGCCCTGCCCTGCCCTGCCCTACCCTACCCTACCCTACCCTACCCTGCCCTGTCCTGCCCTACCCTACCCTGCCCGACCCTGCCCTGCCCTACCCTGCCCTACCCTACCCTGCCCTGCCCTGCCCTGCCCTGCCCTACCCTACCCTGCCCTACCCTGCCCTACCCTGCCCTACCCTATCCTACCCTACCCTACCCTGCCCTGCCCTACCCTACCCTACCCTACCCTTCCCTACCCTGCCCTACCCTACCCTACCCTACCTTGCCCTACCCTACCCTACACTGCCCTACCCTACCCTACCCTGCTCTGCCCTACCCTACCCTACCCTGCCCTACCCTACCCTACCCTACCCTACCTTGCCCTACCCTACCCTACCCTGCCCTGCCCTGCCCTACCCTACCCTACCCTGTGCCTGCCCCGCCTTGCCCTGCCCTACCCTGCACCTGCTCTGCCCTACCCTGCCTTGCCCTGCCCTTCCCTACCCTGCCCTACCCTACCCTGCCCTACCCTACCCTACCCTACCCTACCCTGCCCTACCCTACCCTACCCTACCCTACCATGCCCTACCCTGCCCGACCCTACCCTACCCTACCCTACCCTGCCCTGCCCTGCCCTACCCTACCCAACCCTACCCTGCCCTACCCTACCCTACCCTACCCTACCCTGCCCGACCCTACCCTACCCTACCCTACCCTACCCTTTCCTGCCCTACCCTGCCCTGCCCTACCCTACCCTACCCTACCCTGCCTTGCCCTGCCCTGCCCTACCCTACCCTACCCTACCCTACCCAACCCTGCCCTACCCTGCCCTACCTTGCCCTACCCTGCCCTACACTGCCCTACCCTAGCCTACCCTGCTCTGCCCTACCCTACCCTACCCTGCCCTACCCTATCCTGCCCTGCCCTGCCCTACCCTGCCCTACTCTACCCTGCCCTACCCTACCCTACCTTGCCCTACCCTGCCCTACACTGCCCTACCCTAGCCTACCCTGCTCTGCCCTACCCTGCCCTACCCTGCCCTACCCTACCCTACCCTACCTTGCCCTACCCTACCCTACCTTGCCTTACCCTGCCCTACACTGCCCTACCCTAGCCTACCCTGCTCTGCCCTACCCTGCCCTACCCTGCCCTACCCTACCTTGCCCTGCCCTGCCCTACCCTGCCCTACCCTACCCTCCCCTACCCTACCCTACCCTACCCTACCCTACCTTGCCCTACCCTACCCTACACTGCCCTACCCTACCCTACCCTGCTCTGCCCTACCCTACCCTACCCTGCCCTACCCTACCTTGCCCTGCCCTGCCCTACCCTGCCCTACTCTACCCTGCCCTACCCTGCCCTACCTTGCCCTACCCTGCCCTACACTGCCCTACCCTAGCCTACCCTGCTCTGCCCTACCCTACCCTACCCTGCCCTACCCTACCTTGCCCTGCCCTGCCCTACCCTGCCCTACTCTACCCTGCCCTACCCTACCCTACCTTGCCCTACCCTGCCCTACACTGCCCTACCCTAGCCTACCCTGCTCTGCCCTACCCTACCCTGCCCTACCCTGCCCTACCCTACCCTACCCTACCTTGCCCTACCCTACCCTACCTTGCCTTACCCTGCCCTACACTGCCCTACCCTAGCCTACCCTGCTCTGCCCTACCCTGCCCTACCCTGCCCTACCCTACCTTGCCCTGCCCTGCCCTACCCTGCCCTACCCTACCCTCCCCTACCCTACCCTACCCTACCCTACCCTACCCTACCCTACCTTGCCCTACCCTACCCTACACTGCCCTACCCTACCCTACCCTACACTGCCCTACCCTACCCTACCCTACCCTGCTCTGCCCTACCCTACCCTCCCCTACCCTACCCTACCCTACCCTACCCTACCTTGCCCTACCCTACCCTACACTGCCCTACCCTACCCTACCCTACCCTGCTCTGCCCTACCCTGCCCTACCCTGCCCTACCCTACCCTACCCTACCCTTCATATAGTCCTCACTCATTATCCCTTATTATTCTACGACCCCTTCACCCCATTCCCTCAACACGGCCAGTCACCTCACAACAGGGCCAGATCACCTCACAACAGGGCCAGATCACCTCACAACAGGGCCAGATCACCTCACAACAGGGCCAGATCACCTCACAACAGGGCCAGATCACCTCACAACAGGGCCAGATCACTTCACAACAGGGCCAGATCACCTCACAACAGGGCCAGATCACCTCACAACAGGGCCAGATCACCTCACAACAGGGCCAGTCACCTCACAACAGGGCCAGTCACCTCACAACAGGGCCAGATCACCTCACAACAGGGCCAGATCACCTAACAACAGGGCCAGATCACCTCACAACAGGGCCAGATAACCTCACAACAGGGCCAGATAACCTCACAACAGGGCCAGATCACCTAACAACAGGGCCAGATCACCTCACAACAGGGCCAGATCACCTCACAACAGGGCCAGATCACCTCACAACAGGGCCAGATCACCTCACAACAGGGCCAGATCACCTCACAACAGGGCCAGATCACCTCACAACAGGGCCAGATCACCTCACAACAGGGCCAGATCACCTCACAACAGGGCCAGTCACCTCACAACAGGGCCAGTCACCTCACAACAAGGGCCAGTAACCTCACAACAGGGCCAGATCACCTGACAACAGGGCCAGCCACCTGACAACAGGGCCAGTCACCTGACAACAGGGCCAGATCACTTCACAACAGGGCCAGCCACCTCACAACAGGGCCAGTCACCTCACAACAGGGCCAATCACCTAACAACAGGGCCAGTCACCTCACAATAGGGCTAGATAACCTCACAACAGGGCCAGCCACCTCACAACATTGGCAGATCACTTCACAACAGGACCAGATCACCTCACAACAGGGCCAGATCACCTCACAACAGGGCCAGATCACCTCACAACAGGACCAGATCACCTCACAACAGGGCCAGATCACCTCACAACAGGACCAGATTACCCCACAACAGGGCCAGTCACCTCACAACAGGGTCAGATCACCTCACAACAGGGCCAGTCTCCTCACAACAGGACCAGATCACCTCACAACAGGGCCAGTCACCTCACAACAGGGCCAGATCACCTCACAACAGGGCCAGATCACCTCACAACAGGGCCAGATCACCTAACAACAGGGCCAGATCACCTCACAACAGGGCCAGATCACCTAACAACAGGGCCAGTTACCTCACAACAAGGCCAGATCACCTCACAACAGGGCCAGTCACCTCACAACAGGGCCAGTCACCTCACAACAGGGCCAGCCACCTCACAACATTGGCAGATCACTTCACAACAGGACCAGATCACCTCACAACAGGGCCAGATCACCTCACAACAGGGCCAGATCACCTCACAACAGGACCAGATCACCTCACAACAGGGCCAGATCACCTCACAACAGGGCCAGATCACCTCACAACAGGACCAGATTACCCCACAACAGGGCCAGTCACCTCACAACAGGGCCAGATCACCTCACAACAGGGCCAGTCTCCTCACAACAGGACCAGATCACCTCACAACAGGGCCAGTCACCTCACAACAGGGCCAGATCACCTCACAACAGGGCCAGATCACCTCACAACAGGGCCAGATCACCTAACAACAGGGCCAGATCACCTCACAACAGGGCCAGATCACCTCACAACAGGGCCAGATCACCTAACAACAGGGCCAGTTACCTCACAACAAGGCCAGATCACCTCACAACAGGGCCGGTCACCTCACAACAGGGCCAGTCACCTCACAACAGGGCCAGTCACCTCACAACAGGGCCTGTCACCTCACAATAGGGCCAGTCACCTCACAACAGGGCCAGATCACCTGACAACACGGCCAGCCACCTGACAACAAGGCCAGTCACCTCACAACAGGGCCAATCACCTCACAACAGGGCCAGTCACCTCACAACAGGGCCAATCACCTCACAACAGGGCCAGTCACCTCACAACAAGGCCAGTCACCTTACAACAGGACCAGATCACCTCACAACAGGGCCAGTCACCTCACAACAGGGCCAGCCACCTCACAACAGGGCCAGTCACCTCACAACAGGGCCAATCACCTCACAACAGGGCCAGCCACCTCACAACAGGGCCAGTCACCTCACAACAGGGCCAGTCACCTCACAACAGGGCCAGATCACCTGACAACAGGGCTAGCCACCTGACAACAGGGCCAGTCACCTGACAACAGGGCCAGATCACTTCACAACAGGGCCAGCCACCTCACAACAGGGCCAGTCACCTCACAACAGGGCCAGTCACCTAACAACAGGGCCAGTCACCTCACAACAGGGCCAGATCACCTGAGAACAGGGCCAGCCACCTGACAACAGGGCCAGTCACCTGACAACAGGGCCAGATCACTTCACAACAGGGCCAGCCACCTCACAATAGGGCTAGATCACCTCACAACAGGGCCAGCCACCTCACAACATTGGCAGATCACTTCACAACAGGACCAGATCACCTCACAACAGGGCCAGATCACCTCACAACAGGGCCAGATCACCTCACAACAGGACCAGATTACCTCACAACAGGGCCAGTCACTTCACAACAGGGCCAGATCACCTCACAACAGGGCCAGTGCCCTCACAACAGGACCAGATCACCTCACAACAGGGCCAGATCACCTCACAACAGGGCCAGATCACCTCACAACAGGACCAGATTACCTCACAACAGGGCCAGTCACTTCACAACAGGGCCAGATCACCTCACAACAGGGCCAGTGCCCTCACAACAGGACCAGATCACCTCACAACAGGGCCAGTCACCTCACAACAGGGCCAGATCACCTCACAACAGGACCAGATCACCTCACAACAGGGCCAGATCACCTCACAACAGGACCAGATCACTTCACAACAGGACCAGATCACCTCACAACAGGGCCAGATCACCTCACAACAGGGCCAGATCACCTCACAACAGGGCCAGATCACCTCACAACAGGGCCAGATCACCTCACAACAAGACCAGATCACCTCACAACAGGGCCAGATCACCTCACAACACATCAACTCTACTACTCTCTCCTTTGTTATTATTATTATTATTATTATTATTATTATTATTATTATTATTATTATTGTTACCTTTTCGCCCCCCAGGTTTCGATGTGGGTCAGTGACCTGTGCCTGGGTGGGCTAATTCCCGTAAAAAAAAAATTGTATTCATATTCATTCCCTCATTTCTCTGTCTCTGTTTTTTTTTGTCCTGTTGAATATTTATCCAGCACACAACCCGGTAGAGTTGTGTTCTTTATTTCTGCACTTCATTATCACACTTTGAGATCCAACGCTAGAAGTGGGTTTCAGTTCTCTCTTTGATAATTTATTCCAGCATCCTTGAAAAAAGATATTAGCCACGAAAGTAAACACTTGCAACCTTCTCATCTCCCCTTCAAAGTGAATCATAAAGGACATTTCTCGGCACAAGTGTTTGTAGATTAAAAACACATAATCTCGTACAGTACATCCTAGCTTCCTCATCCCCCGCCCGCACCTGTTAGATGTAAAGGTATATAGATCCACCTAAGTGAAGATACCTGGACACATTTGTATATCTATATATCTATCTACATATACTGTGTATATATATATATATATATATATATATATATATATATATATATATATATATATATATATGTATATATAAATATATATAATATATATATATATACATAAATATATATATATATATATATATATATATATATATATAGAGAGAGAGAGAGAGAGAGAGAGAGAGAGAGAGAGAGAGAGAGAGAGAGAGAGAGAGAGGCGCTTTTATAGAGTTATTGAAACGTATAATACATGTATAAAATCATCTGATACACTGAAGTATAGATGATTTAAATCTTTCAGGTATTAATACAATTCACTGTTCTTGTGTATCTACTATACAGGGAGTGGTGACCCTTAATGATGAAGGGAATCACTAACACACACGCCCATGGAGGTCATCACGCCCGTCAGACACATTATTGATCTTGTCCTGTCCCTCACTACTGCCGTGCTGTGTACTGAAGACTATTGGTCAAAATACTTACACATTCGACAGTCATCATAAGAAAAGCTTAAGGAAAACAAAAGGTGGGAGAAGAAACAAATGAAAGAGAATTGGTACTTAAGCAATTAAATAATAACATAATATTTATATGTATTCAAACCAATCAACGTAAGCTTTTTTTTTTTTTTCTTTTTACGGGAATTACCACACCCGGGCACAGGTCGAACGACCCACAACAGGGCCAGGGGGAGAAAAAATAAGAACAGAAAAAAATTAAAAATATTAAAGAAAATGCCGGAAAACCAGTGTTTTAAAGTAAGACAGATTGTATGAGTATGGAAACACAGAAGAAGGCAGAGCATTCCACAGTTTGGCTGTGTGAGGAAAGAAGGATACACTATAACGGTTATTCTAGTGTGACCGACATCCACTGAGAAACGGTGGACACTGTGGGCAAGACGAGTGTTACGAGCCCCTGGCATTGCAGGCGGTACACAGGATGCCAAATCCACCGAACATTGCTCGTTAAAGTACCTGTAAAAGAGAGAGAGTGAAGCAACATTGCTGCAAATAGAAAGGGAAGAGAAATTGACGACTAAAAGAGGAGAGTTAATAAGACGAAATGCCTTTGATTCCACCCTATCTAACAGTAGGACAGAAGAAGAGCCACCCCAGATATGAGAGCAGTACTCCAAGTCAGGACGAATGATTCCTGTAGCCTATATACTTGAAGCAGCTGCTCAGGAGTGAAGTAGCTACGGCATCTGTACAGCATTCCCACCTTTCGGGAGGCAGCTTTAGCTATGATAAGGATGTGTGATTTCCATGACATATTGGAGGAAATGGTGAGGCCTAGCATATTTATTTCAGAATTTAGCAGAATGATAGCGTCCCGAAATGTAATTGGTGGGACATCCCCTAATTTAGAAAGTGTAATTGGTAAATGCTGAGTTATATTACTATCGAATTTAACCAAGTTTCTGGCTCCCCATTCAGAGATGTTGCACAGATCCGTTGATAGAAATAATGATATCAGCTTTAGAAACAGATCTAGTTTGAGAGTTAGGAAGAAGGGGAAAATGTGAAGAAGAGTGAAGAATAGAATCATCAGCGTAAGAATGGATAGCATTAGTTGTAGTGTGAAGGAAATCAATGATAAAAAGAAGGAAGGGAGAAGGTGAAAGAACAGAACCCTGTGGGACACCATTACTGGTAGAGAAAGAGCGAGAAATCGATCCCTAGACAATAACTACCATGGATCGGTTCTCAAGGAAGCTAGAGATTAGAAAACAATGTGGGGGAGAGAAACCATAAGAGGGAAGTTTAGAAAGCAAAGACTTGTGCCATACCCTGTCAAATGCTTTGGAGATGTCGAGGGCCACGACGAAAGTTTCCGCATAATCCCTAAGAGAAGATGACCAAAGATGGTTGCATTAGGAGAGCAGATCACCAGTAGATCTCGCCTGGCGAAAGCCATGCTGGTGATCCGACAAAAAGAGAATGGCGTTCAAGGTGACGGACAAAATGGGAGTTCAAGATAGTTTCGAAAATCTTAGAGAGGGAAGAGGTTAGGGCAATGGGACAATTGTTAGAGGGATTAGAATGGTTACCCTTCTTCGGGATGGCCTGAAACAAGGCATGCTTCCAAGAAGAAGGAAAAGTTTGGGTTTGAGGCAGAGGCGAAAGAGGTGAGCAAGCAATGGAACCAGAGCGTCAGCACACTCCCTCAGAACACGAGGGGGTATTCCGTCCGGTCCATGCGCCTTACTCAAATCCA
This sequence comes from Homarus gammarus, assembly GCA_958450375.1. Classification (NCBI taxonomy): domain Eukaryota; kingdom Metazoa; phylum Arthropoda; class Malacostraca; order Decapoda; family Nephropidae; genus Homarus; species Homarus gammarus. Next base: position 126,943 of record CAUDMG010003284.1, read on the forward strand.
ACCTAGATAACACACCGGCAACCCTGCAAGTGAAGATTATAGGAAGGTGTATAGGCTCAGTAGGAGGTGCAGGGGTAGGAGGGATAGAGTAGGAATCGTCTAAGGTGGAGTTAGTGGAGAATAAGGTGCCAAAGAAATTGGCTTTGTCAGGGGAGAGTTGACTATAGAGTTGTCTGATCGGAAGAGAGGAGGAAAAGAAGAAGTGCAACGTTATTACAATTTTTTTTTTTTTTTGGTTAAGGACCAGAAGGATTTAAGGATTTAAGGAAGAATTAGTCAGGACAGCGGTCCTTCTTTTTATAAAATTCCGTTTGGCCCAACGAAGAATAGCCTTACGACGATTCCTAGAAATAATGAAAATGAGTGGGTAATAGGAAAAGCAGATAGTTTCCAAGCTCGATATGCCCTATCTCTCTCCCTGCATGCAAGAGAGCAGGAGCGATCAAACAATGATTGTAAAATGAAAGTTTTGGTAGAAGATGGGACAAATGCACTCATACCGCCCTGTATAACCCCAGCAAAGCTGTCAGTACATTCCGAGGCGTCCCGAGTTGAAAAGCAACATTCATCCCAAGAAAAGTTGGTGAAGAATATTATTCTCGCAAGGATTGCCAGTTTGCCCTCTGATAGTGCCATAGTTGACGTTTAGAGGGGGGTGAGGAGGTGGCCGTCCCAGTTTGATTTAATAGAAATAAGATTGTGATCAGAAGACCCTAAGGGGGCAGAAATTGAGTTTGAATAGTGTGATGTGTTAGATGTAAAACAAAGATCAAGAATGTTAGGAAGTTGATCGTGTCGATCAGGAACGCAGGCAGGGTATTTTATTATTTGTTCCAAATCATTAAGTATGGAAAAAGAGAGTGCCTCAGCTCCACCTGGATCATTGAAATCCCCTTGGTAGAGGATCTCGGTATTAATGGTGTGTGGATAGCAACGACTCATAGCAAGAAGTGAGATAGTCAAAGAGTTCGAAATAGTTGGTAAAGTTGGGGGTACAGTATGAGAAACAAAGGGAAATAGTCACAGTAGGCAGAGATATTTTGAGCCAGATGACATCATAAAGAGAAGATTCAAGATCCGTGAGTTGAGTTATAGTTGTACGTGTGTTGCAGTAGGCGCATACGCCTCCCTTAGAACGGAAGGAGGCATAAAGGTTGTAGTTGGTAACTTGAATAGGTTTGGGTGAAGCTGCTTTGGTCAGTATGAATCATAGTGTTTATTCTTTAATGACGGATGACTCTCAGTGATCTACCTTACTCGAGTGATAATTATCGTTAAAAGTTTAACTTATTCATTAGCAGCTTCTTACCCAACTGTGATAGTTTCCGCTTGTTACTGTTCTTTGATAAGTTTGTCTGGCACTTAGGAGATAAACGACCCTAAAGTTTGGCTTCTGATAAAAGTAAGTTCCGTCATTTAATAGTGTTACCACTATCTCTTACCTTGATATGTTACCTAAGATCACCTTCATCTTGAATCAACGTCACAACCCTCTTGACCTATGACCTAACTCATGATCCAGCAACACCTTCATCACTCCTTTGACCCAGGCAGGGGAGGGGCCCAGGCTTAGAGGGGGTCCATATCTTACCAGTATAACAACATAATGTTTATTTAGTGTTGCATGAAAAATTCAATTTAATGCATTTGAACTGTGTAACACGTTCAAAAGACTTAAGCTGACAGAGTTTCATCAAAATATTGGTTGTGATAATTATGTAGTTTGTTGAATGTGTTTTATCAGAAGCCAAATAAAATACGACAAGAATGTGTAATGTTCTGTCACGTAGCCCACCAGTGAAATTTACTGCAGGATGTCAACATGAGGGAAGGGGGCCCCACCACCCGGGGCCCATGTCATTCTTAATCCGTCTCTAGACCCACATTGACTCATGAACTACCTCGCGTCTCCTCCATTTGAAAGACCCCCCCCCCCCCCCCACACACACACACTCTACAGCACCTCCCTCTTGCTATATCTGTAAATTTATCTTGTATTATCTAATGGTTTCCTGAGTAAAACTTTTTCACCACCAAAACTTTGTAATGACCTGGTCGTCGGTGTCCTTGGGGGGGAAGTAGACGGTGAGCTTTGCGTTCGCGGAGGTGAGGTGCCTCTCCCCCTCAGCGCCTCCGACCTGACACTGGTACACAGCATCGTCCTCCACTAACACCGGCTGGATGTACAGGTTATACACACCTGAGGAAAATGGTATAAGTCATGATATTTAGCCAAATTAATATACAGGTATGATAAGAAAGAAGACTAAAACTTGTCACATAACTTAGAATGGTTATTAGAATAACTTAACATGATAGAGTGGCAGAATGTAAACTTGTCATACAAAAAGACAATCTTACAAAACCTTTTATAAACCTTGAAACATTATGTCACAACTATGTTAACAATATCAGCCATCGTCCATCGTGTATGGTGTGGCGTAATTTAATAGCTATTTTAACAACAATATATCCTTCATTATTATTATTACTGTTATTATTATTATTATTATTATTATTATTATTATTATTATTATTATTATTATTATTATTATTATTATTATATTAGCAGTAGTAGTACACACCCACGCGCGCACGTATGCCCCTACTACCCGGACACAGCAGTCCAGCCTGTCACCTCTCTGCCCTTTCCTCATAAGAACTAGTTTCTTCTTCTGTATGGGACCAAAGCAGATGTCGGAGGAGGACGTAACTGTCGCCCAAGGTGCGGAACACTATGCCGGGTAACAGACATTGTTGCATCTGTGCTAGCCAGAACCAAAATTGCACTAGCTGTGATTGTGCGAGAAACAACCGACCATGTGTTGTTTGCAAAAAGGGAAACAATTGTCGGAACCCATTAGGCAGGGAGCTGACACAGGAGGCCACAGTGGATATCGCCGGGACCCAACCGCCGGATGATATCCTAAATGATAGCAGTGAGTCTACTCAACCTGAAAATGTAGTACCAATAAACGCTGCTCCAATAGTAGCAGATGTCCACGAGGTGAGTGAGAGACAGCCACCACAGTGGAATGGCATGTCGATAGAAAGTGTGAACATATGGGTTAAAGAAACTTACTCAGAAATTGTCAGGTGGTCGCCAGCTAACCTGTTTGAACCACCCTAGTGTGTGGCCACCAAAGAAATTATTCAGGAGATGACTTGCCTCATAACCGAGTACACTCAGGACTGCTTCCTTGCCCCTTTAACTCTTCAAATACTGGCAATAATACCACATCTATTCTGTCAGAGGACACACACGAAGACTAAGCACAAAGAAAATGCGGCAGCAATGAAGAGAAAATTGACAATGTGGCACAATGGGGTCCTTGATGATCTCCTATGTGAAGCAAGAACACTGCAGGAGAGACTAAAATTTATAGGAGACGGAAAGCAAAACACCGATGACGTTGCAAGAAAGTTTGGAAACAAAATGCGTGTGGAAAAAGTATCTTTGGCGGTAAGATCTCTCACAGAGGAATCCTCCGGTGGGGTTCTGCCAATAAACAGAGAGACATTAAAACAACTGAAGGAAAAACATCCCCCTGCAAGTGAAGAAGAAGGCATCAGGTTCCAGGGTGACTATCCCACCATTGCTGCCCTTGCAAGAAAGCTAGCAACCTCGTGTTGCCAACACCTCCATGTTCTGACAGCCTGCCGCCTCATTCCCCTGGATAAGAATCCAGGATGTAGGCCTATAGGGGTGGGACAAGTGCTGAGGCAGATCATCGGAAAATGCATAATGGAGGTGTTAGAGGATGATGTCAGGGCAGCAGCAGGGAACCTGCAAGTTTGTGTTGGCCACCAGGCTGGAGGGGGAGCTGCCGTTCACGTCATGAGAACGATATTTGAGTCGCGTGATTGTGAGGCCGTTCTCCTGGTGGACGCTTCAAGTGCATTCAACATACTTAACCTCAGGGCCGCACTGCACATCAAGATCAAGTGTCCAAGCTTTGCAATGTATGTTGAAAACACTTATAGGGATCCATCAGACCTCTTACAGTATAATAAACACCAAGGCTTTAAGAGGTGATGGCATCATACACTCATACAGTCAACTGAGGCCTATCCGTGCTCCAACACACAATAAAATTTGAAACAACCGAGGTCAAGCAAGTGGTGTATGCTTCTTTTCTTTTCCTGCTCCTTACAGGCGCAGGAAAAGTGGAGGACATCAAAAAGTGGTGGGACTTGGTAACATCACAAGGCCCACAAATAGGGTACCACCCAAACGCCAGCAAGTCCTTCCTCATTGTGAAGCCAGAACATTATGAACGGGCAATGGAGGTGTTCGGTGGAAGTGAGGTGTCAAAATAACAAAGGATGGCTAAAGACACCTAGGCGTAGTAATCGGCATGACGGACTTCAAGACCGAGTACGTAACGGGAAATGTGAATGAGTGGTTTAGGGAAATCCAAGCTCTGTCTGATATTGCTAACACAGAACCACAAGCGGCTTTTGCGGCATTCACCCATGAAGTCAAGCATCGCTGGAACTACCTGATGCGCACTATCCCTGATATCGGACCCCTCCTCCACCCTCTGGAAGAAGCTATCAGCGTCAATTTCATTCCCAAATTAGTGAAACGCCTTTACTTAACACCAGCAGAAAGATCACTCCTTGCACTACCACTAAGTCTGGTAGGAATGGGATTGACCAATCCAGAGGAAAATGCTGCCACCGAACATCAAAACTCAGTTTAGCTCACGACAGCCTTACTGACCACATAACCCTCAGAGCGCAACAGGTGAGGTAGATACCAATGAAGTAAACAAGATTCGAAGGTCCATTTCGACAGAACGACAGCACGGCCAAAGTGATAAGTTGCAGCAACTGATGCTGCAAGTACCAGACAATTTGAAAAAAAGTAGCTATAACGCAGGAGGTGGGCGCCTCGAACTGGTTAACTACGTTACTGATAAGGGCAAATGGTTTCAGTCTCAATAAACAAGAATTTACAGATGCCATTGCTCTAAGGTACGGTAGGCCAGTAGAAGGTTTGCCCTCCCAATGCATGTGTGGCTCTTCCTATGACGTCGATCACGCCATGGAGTGTAAGAAAGGGGGCTTCATATGCATGAGGCATGACGAAGTAAGGGATCTCACAGCAAATATGTTGAAAAAAATCTGTTGTGATGTCAGTGTAGAACCGACCCTCCTTCCATTGGACGCTGAGAATTTCCAACATAGGACTTCAAACACATCCAACGAAGCCTGTGTTGACGTCAGTGTTCAAGGATTCTGGACGCGGGGACAGCGAGCCTTCTTCAACATCAGGATTTTTTATGCCATGGCCGCATGTCACCGTAACTTAGCTCTCGATGCTGCACACAGAAGGAACGGGAACGACAAGATAAGGGCATATGGAGAGAGAATTCAGAACGTTGATCAAGGCAGCTTCACTCCTTTGGTGTTCACAACCTCTGGGGGGATGGGACCAAGTGCAAGATGCTTCTATGCCAGACTCGCAGAGGTGCTATTCGAACAGAAGCAGCAGCCCAGAAATTATGTTACAGCCTGGATGAGATGTCGACTGTCCTTATCTTTCCTTAGATCTGCTTTGCTCTGCCTCAGGGGAACGAAAGCATCGGCCCCAAAGCCGACAACAGTTGCTGATATTGACTATGAGGCAACAGTCACTGAATGCCGCATAAATCTGTGGCTCAACTAACTCAACACAGCTAGGGTAGCTACTTATGTATTAGGATATTTAATTTTAAGGTAACAAAATGGCGGCGAAGGTGTGGCTATTGGGGGAGGCCGGAGGCCCCGTAGTAGTAGTAGTAGTAGTAATAGTAGTGGATGTAAAGAGGATATTGGAAAAGGGTGACTGAGGCACAAAAGAATGGAACTTATGTTTATGAGCAAAAAGAGAAGGCTGCTGGGGGCCTGTGAGGGCCATAAAGTCATCAGTGTGTGAAAAGTAAAAACAAAAGATGGCATAGAGGTTAATGTGTGATGGAATACAACCAGCTCAGTCCAAGAATGTGTCGCAGGGAGTGAGATATGGAAGAAAGGAGGAAAGAAACTAAATTTGGAAAGCCTTAAATAATTTCACCAAAAGTTATAATGAAAGAGAAAAGAGCGATCAGAATATGAGATTGTATTGTGAAGTGGTTGACAGGGAAGTGGACAGAATTTTGAGTAATAAGTCGAAATGGGGGGAAATAGAGAACAAAAATGTGTGCTGGGAGAGGATTGGTAAGTGGGTCATGCAGGCCTGATAACATGTTAGGAATAACATGGATACAGCACATTGTACACTAAGCCTTGGGTAAAATATACAGGACATAAGAGTTAACTAGAATACACAAACAGATATTTAGTGGTTAAACCAAATATTATCTATAGAAAATTACAGATATTTTAAACATAATGTTCTCGAAATAAATAAACTGAATAGAAAGATTGTTTAGGTAATGAATGTGCTGCTTGAAGACCAAGGACTACTTTAAGTCATCTCAGCTGACCTCACCACACACACACACACACCACTGTACCTGACGGCAAGGTTCTGAAGGTGATACTCTGAGGGTAGGAGCCTTTAGTAGAGGTTTTCAAGGAGAGATTCTCAAGGAAAAGCTTTCAAGGTGATGTTCTGAAGTAAAATAATCTGAAGGAAAGATTCCATGGCCGAAATTCTAATGACGAGACTCTGAGGGAGATTCTCAAGTGGATGCTCTGAAATAAGTCTCTGGGTGGTAAACTCTGGCAATGTTTTGGTTTATCTAAGAGACGTACAGCATCTCAAAAAAGTATCAGTCCAATCATTGTGTGAAACATTAGGAGACCGCGGATGATAGATATTGAGACATGTGTATTTATTTCGGCGTAATTGATATTATGTTCGATTACCAAATAAAGTAGGATCAGTATACCACAGAGCCACACATACCAACCCTCCCGGGACATCACGAGTTGCATGTAGCATTTAGGAAGTCATCGGACCCATCCTGGCAGATACTATTTTGAATTACTGTACATCTGGCATCTCAACAGTTCAGTCATATGAAGTCGAGCACAAAAAAAGAAGAAAAAAAGAAGAAGAAAAAATCTAGCCAAAAAAGTAAGATAAAATACAGGTAGAGGCAACAATGAACTGAAAATTATGATAAAATATGAATTTGATTAAGGGAGGATGATAGCCTATACACTGAACCAAAGAACACCAGGATCTAACACCCGGCCAGAGAACCAAAGACTATATTATGGGCTGACAACCCTCGGACAGGTGCCGCCCCTTAAGGTGACCAGAAACACAGATTGAACAACAATCATCAAATATTTTATAGTCAAAGAGACTATACGGTCACCGCAAACTGCTTGGGGTTCCAGGGTCATCATGTGGCCTTGTGGCAGCATAAAGTGGCCAATATGGAGCCTGGCCCAGATAGTCTCCCATATCCTAGGCATTCAGGGACACATCCAGAAGGTATCTCCGCCGTAATCTCCCGGAGCTTCTTGGGGCCAACAATGGCATGCCAACAATGCTGCCAAACAGAACAGACGGCATTCGTAATACCAGGACATATATCCCGATCAGAGAGTGAGAGGAGTAGAGGGGCTGACCTGCATGAGGCCACTTGGTTCACCTTCACAGTGCCCAACGAGATTCTGATGCTGTTACTCTGAAGGCGAGATTCTGAGGTTGTGCTTATGAAGTAAAAATTTTTAGGCTGAGAATTTAAAATAGAGATCTCAGATAATATTTCTTTGAGTAAAATTCTTTAGGTTACATTCTTCACGTGCGTTGAGACACTGTACAAAGTCTCTAACTCATTGAAAGAGAGATCACCTAAAGATTAGACACCCCAGCTTATTTAACCTGATGTTTAACAGTCCTGATGCTACCTGGGGGTTAGATTAGGGAAGATTGCATTATAATATCAAGGTGACATAAGCAGGAGTGTCTAATCTTCAGGTAAAATTGAATTGAGTGTGGTCTATAGGCCTGACGGCTCGTTAGAAGCAGTACTGATGTAACCTCTCTCTCTCTCTCTCTCTCTCTCTCTCTCTCTCTCTCTCTCTCCTCTCCTCCATCTCTCATATACTATATATATATATATATATATATATATATATATATATATATATATATATATATATATATATATATATATATATATATATATATATATACTGAAGAAAATGTTAACAGATATTAAGAGATAGGCGAGATAAAGAAGGTTTAGTTAAAGTGTTCAGAAGAAGGAATTTGAGCTGGGAGAGTTTTGAAAGGTAAGCAAATTACTGGGGGTTGCAAGAAGAGTGTTGACAGGTAAATAACCTGCAAGAGAAGAAAGGAGCGTGTTGGCACGAGACGTTCACTTTATTCTTAAAATGTATTCTAAAGGATGTAAGATAAGATGACGTTCTTTTTCAGGAGTGAAAAACAAGAATAAAGAATCTAGGAAGTGGGGATAATTAAATAAGAAGCTTGTCAGAACAGAGAATGTGAAGGATACAGCTTTATGGTGTTACGAACATGTGGAATGGATTAAGGCGATAATAATTTTTGTCTAAACGAATGAGGTGAGAGGAAGAAGAGAGTGGGGGATAAACGGAGGTAAAACAGTGAAATAAAACATAACTGGAGCGGAGGACGACGTCTAAATATCAAATATGAAGAATTCTCTGTTCCAACATACAGTACTGTACTTGATGGAGACATAGACGCAGTACTGTATAAGGACTCGCTAGACTGATCTATTAATGCCCCTTGAAACTTACCTTCCGGATACCTTCAACAGCATTATGATCACCTTAGCTAATAATAACGTTGTTGTGACATACTTTCAGTCAACAACAAGACAGGTTCAAGTGTAACAACTTTGACTAAATGGAAAGACTGGTATTATAGTCCAGGAGTCAGGTCGATTTATGAGTCAGAGTCAGGAAGGTTTAGTCATTGATTCTTACTTAACAATGTGTGTAGCTCTCAGTTCCACAACTCTAGCTCGCCTAAACCTGCATGTTAGTTTGGAGTTTGTCTTTATTTAACGATACGTCATAATCCCCAAATATGCTGAATATCCTAACAAATGATTTTATTGTGTGTTAAATTTGCTCATAGTTTTCCGTTCTAGCCATGGTAAATATTTTTTCATTTAAATGTTTAATCCTACACCATGAAATATAACTTACATGAAGTGACCATTTTGTTGATACTGCTATAAATGTTGATACTTCAAATTTAATGGAAGTTTTCATCTCGTCACGTATGATCTGCAGTCGTTATATCTGACTTACAAGCCCAGTCCTCTCAAGTCCAATAGATCATATGTCTGTTGTGAATCGTTCCATATTAAACTGGCTTAATTCAAGGGCCTTGGGTATATTCTTAGTGGTTCGGATAGGAGTAATGTCCTTGTCAAGAGCGGTATTCTGGCACTTGGATCACTGAATGGACTTATCCAAGGACATTTGACGATAGAGCCAAGCGTTTGTACATAGTGTTAGCTCATATAAAGAACACTTCCATATCTGCTGGCTACTGCCTACTAGGCAGTTTTCAAAGTGGTATGATGTTTGTTTTAGACACAAAGAGTTGTGAACGTGCTGACAGTGTGTATAGCGTGAGGAAATGGTGTTGCTGGTTTAGTTGTTTGAGGAGGGATTAGATAGACAACACGGAAGAGAATTATAAAACTTGGCATACTACACAGAAATATGACGTAATGTTAGAGTTAATTTGAGTTAGAAATAAAAATTAATCTAACCATGATTATCGTCGACTATCATTCTGTATCTGCTGTACCCCGGCAGGTCCTCGTCAGACCCGAGCCCGAAGCCATCCTTGGTCCACTGTACTGTGCCCTTCCGATCCTCCACCTTGCAAGACAGCGTCACGTTCTCTCCGTGTTTTGCCGTCGCATTCTCGGGCTCCTGAATAAATCTCTGTTCTGCATAAGCAACACTGACTAATAAGGTCACACATATAACAGTCTCTTTCCATCGTGTCCCTATTTGCACCAGGTTCATTTCCATCATAGAAAACGTAGATTTATACCACATTCGTAGAAAATGTTCGCACAGTTTTGGAGTAACTTCAAGGATTCGAGGTGGGTTTCATCTTGGCACACTGGCTGTCACTCGGCACATGAAAATCTGGAAACAAGAAAATACAGATTAGTGAATGGTACAGATATTTTTTTTAATCAGATCATATTGAACACAAGGGATAGTTAAGAATTTCTGAGCTTCGTTATATACAAACTAATATCCTTGGTGTGTTGCTTCCCTCATTTATCAGCTTACTGAATATCAACTCCACTGTAAAATATGTATATACTTATAAATAAACAAATAAATAAATAAATAAATAAAAGTGATAGCCGTGGTAACATTCTCATATGTAATTTTACAACCACCATGATACGTAATACTTACTTGAGATAAATGTGCAGAATATTGTATAGTATCAGTGCCACTAAAAGAGCTCAGGCTCTCAACAGACCCAGCCATGTTAATATTGTTATTATTATCCACTCTGTATCTGTATATTTCTGGCTAAATAAACTGTTTCAATATCAGTACTCGACCCACAACCAAGATCATGTTTATATCCTACATAGAGAAACATTTATATATACTCTTAAGACAAATATAACCAACATGTGGTCACAGGAAGAAAGTTTCAAGACAGGAATATTTAAGGCTTATTACCTTCAGAGAGAGTTATGTAAGACAGATTAATCCTCGCTATGTCTAATCTTAAACAAGAGTCGGTCATCCTGGACACCCACAGAAGGCCATACACCGTATATGGTTTCCCTCTAAATATTATTTCCTCTTAACTACTTATGGCTATACACACAACTCAACCACATCAACACTGACACTGCCTCTTCCGTCAACCCAGTTTGACCTGACGCTCTTGGTAACCTGACCTCTGACCTGTATTGATGCCGCCTCAGACCACCTCAGGACGATGACACCGTATCTATTGACCTGGTAGCATTTGTGACGGTGGTGCACTGGCTGTAGTGACGGTACCTCTTGACCTGCAGTGATGAGTGTGACGGTACCTCATGACCTGCAGCGATGAGTGTGACGGTACCTCACGACCTGCAGCGATGAGTGTGACGGTACCTCATGACCTGCAGCGATGAGTGTGACGGTACCTCATGACCTGCAGCGATGAGTGTGACGGTACCTCATGACCTGCAGCGATGAGTGTGACGGTACCTCATGACCTGCAGTAATGAGTGTGACGGTACCTCATGACCTGCAGTGATGAGTGTGACGGTTCCTCATGACCTGCAGTGATGAGTGTGACGGCAAATTTTCTATTCTCACTGTATTCATCTCTCCCTCATCATCTCTTCTCCTCCCCTCACCCCTCACTCTCCTATCTCTCACACCCCCCCTCATCACCTCCCCTCCCCCCCCAACTCTTTCCTGCTCCCCCATCCCTTCTTCCTCTCACTATCTTCTTCATGGTCTCATCTCCCCTTACTCTCCTCATCCTGACCCCTACGACCCCCTGGATAACTCCCCCCCCCCCCCCTCACGGTCACCGTGGGAACACTTGGCCCAGTGCCACCTCATCTCCCAGTGTCTCACCCGGCCATCGCTCACACGGCTTCATGGTCTCCCTCACGGCGTGGGAGTTCAAACAGGAAGGACTGTTCATAGAGGCTTCGGCTCACAAGTGAGCAAAGTACTTGGGTTCATTAAGGCTAACAAAGTAATTGGGTCCATACAAAGGAGTGTTAGTTACAAGACTAGCGAGATCATCCTAAAACTATATCTTGCGGTTGTGAGACCTCACTTGGATTACTCAGTTCAATCCTGGTCACCGTACTACAGAATGGATATAGAATCCCTGGAAATAATTCAGAGGAAAATGACAAGACTAATCCGGGGCATCAGGAACCTTGAGTACAGAGACAGGTTAAAGCATCTTAATTTGCACTCCCTCGAGAGACGTAGAGTGAGGGGCGATATGATAGAGGTGTATAAATGGAAGTCAAGGCTAAACAAAAGGGACATTACAAAGGTACTCAAACTATCCAACCAGGAGCGAACTCATAGCAATGGTTTTAAATTAGACAAATTTAGATTTAGGCGCGAGATAGGTAAACATTGGCCAATAGGCCTGCTGCAGTTTCCTCCATTTTTATGTTCTTATAAATTTTCACGGGTTCGACCTGGGGGGAGGGTTGGATTCCTTCCTTGTATATGAGTACACTATCGGGTGTTCTTCCCGACGGTGAAACAACCTTTTGGTAATCTAGTAACCTGCCAAGGGGGCGGAAGTAACCCATTTGTCGGCGAAGGTAAAGAATCAGGAGATCACTACCTGCCCAGGGCTATATTAGTGCTGTTACTTGAATGTTAAAACATACTTGTGTTTATACTTGGCTGACCATTGTTGTTTCTATAAACCGATCCGATGATGGTTACTGCGATAGCCGAAACTTTAAGAAATAATAAGAAGAATAAGTGACTAGATGTTCTTCTTTATCCCAGACCTGTTGTTATTAACGATTATTAAACTGTGCTCTCTAGGTGATTTTCCATTATTAGCATTCTGTAAAGACTATGAACATACAATCAACGACCTCACCAGCAAGGAATCGAACCCTCGACCTACTGGGTGGCCCTAGGGAGCGCTTACCGGCTAGCCCACAAGGACACTAAAAGCAGTTCTAGACTCTGTTATATTTCACACAAAGCCTGTTCATCGAGCTGATGGCGCCGTGAACCTCATTGGGAAACTGCCCGTGCCTCGTATGTGGTGTCAGTAGCATTTTACCGAATCCAGCTGGTATGAAACGCGTGTTAAATGGACTAAAAATGAAGTATATATATGTACCTCGCGTATCATACCAGCTGGATTCGGTAAAATGCTACTGACACCACGTACGAGGCACGGGCAGTTTCCCAATGAGGTTCACGGCGCCATCAGCTCGATGAACAGGCTTTGTGTGAAATATAACAGAGTCTAGAACTGCTTTTAGTGTCCATGTGGGCTAGCCGGTAAGCGCTCCCTAGGGCCACCCAGTAGGTCGAGGGTTCGATTCCTTGCTGGTGAGGTCGTTGATTATATGTTCAAAGTCCGCGTGCTAAATGGACTAAAAATGAAGTATATATATGTACCTCGCGTTTCATACCAGCTGGATTCGGTAAAATGCTACTGACACCACATACGAGGCACGGGCAGTTTCCCAATGAGGTTCACGGCGCCATCAGCTCGATGAACAGGCTTTGTGTGAAATATAACAGAGTCTAGAACTGCTTTTAGTGTCCTTGTGGGCTAGCCGGTAAGTGCTCCCTAGGGCCACCCAGTAGGTCGAGGGTTCGATTCCTTGCTGGTGAGGTCGTTGATTATATATATATATATATATATATAATGTACACAGAGAACTTCAAAGGGTCACTTTTTAAGGCATTTTTGTGCAATACACTTCCTATTAAGCGACACCCACTGTCCAGGAGAGCGCTGGCTAGTGGAAGAGACTAGTAATGGCGTCGCCTGGGTGTAACATAGTATACATCACCGTAAAATCTAGTTGACTTTTTCTTAACGTTTGATGGCGTATATAAAAAAGTACGAAATAATTTTACTTCATTTTTATCCAGCTTATGCGATTTGTTGTGGAAGGTAATGATATACAGAACAGTGGTGAAGCAGCCACTCACTATCACACTATAACCTTAGTCGGGTTCTCGTGTAATAAGTGTACAGAGAAAATGTTTGCTGCTTTAGTAAACTTGTCCAAACCGAGAAGATGTAAGCTGTTTTTCTTACACTTGTGAATTTATATACGAAGGTTAAGCAACGACGAGCAAATGACAACTTAGTTTAAATATTTCAACAATAATATATTATTTGCCCTTCATACTGTAGTCGTGCTGCTGATGAGGTTTGTTTACAATATATGATCATATGTGTCCTCCTTCGGGATGAGTTGAGACACTGACACCCTCTAAAAATATACGAATGAACCTTACTTGAACTTTACAAACCTTATACTTTCTTGTCGTGGATTTCAATATATTCCTAAGAATCTCATTAAGTTTGAGGATTATTTCTTACCCTTGTCCACAGCATGTTGCCTCATAACTCCTGGCTGAGGTGTGGATAAAAAAACAAAAACACGTAAATCTGTTGCTGGAAACTTACTGAGATTTTCCTGTTAACACACAGGCGAGTAGAACCAATAATTTTTACCTTATGTCCCAGTGACATCTCTCATAATCTACCGTAACAGTAAATGGAAACAAACCTCAATAATGCTCAGATAATAACCATAAAACAAAATAAAAAATGTGGTGTCAATTAGAATGCAATTCAGTTTACGTCACTTGGGTAAACAACTTCTATTTATTAATGAACTAAATCACACTGATTGTCATTACTGGGGGCTGATCTGATTAATTATCTGTAATGGATCTTGCCTCTCAGAATTTCAGTTACAATAATTACAGATTTGAATGTTACCCAACTGTAGAAAGACATTAGGTGGGGTATTGCTTCACTACGGTTGTGTTTCACAGTTCTAGGAGCTACAAAGGATCTTCCTGATTGAAAACATTAGTATGAAAAGTAAATAACAAAGGTACAGCCAAAAGCACGATATAATAATAAAAATTAACCAAAAGAATTTTATTGGAGTTATAGAATTACAACATTACAAGAGTGTTGGGTCAGCCGTGGGGACCTATTTATTATTGCAAAGTGTACGCTAATTTAGCGAAAAGAAACTATAATTTTCAAATATATTCTATTCTCAACTAAATGCTATTCATATGTTGGTAAAATTGGAAGACGATAAGACCTCAACATTCAGCTGTCGCGGTTTTTTAGTTCACTTTCGGTGTTTTCTTGACTGAAAACAAAAATTGCTTAAACTATGTCTCAGTGAATCAATAAACAGGTATTATGTGAGCCTTATTACCTACAAACTCGTTGTCATATTGGTACAGTATAAACAAAACAGCATATTGTGTGTCATATAGCGAAACATCCCGCCAGAAAAGGCACTAAAACCAGTGTGTTTATTTCCGGTCAGGTCAGTTTAGTAATGACGAAAACGTTTAACATGCAGGAAACAGTTAATTAAATTTCATTAAGTTTACTGAATAATTAGAAGCAATAGTCCAACGCTAAGCTTGACATGATAAATATTTTCTCACGCTAGAAAATCGTCTTAAGTGTAGTAGTAACTTCTACTGTATCCTAGAAACACCATAATCACACAGCTTACCAAACTTGCTTCCCAAAAAACAGGTGCCTCAGTGACTGATCATTCTCCTTACTAGTTACCTCATGTGTACAGAGACCTCATGCCCCTCACAGCTCTTTCTCTTCTCGTCCTCTCTCTTTACACGTATTATTTCGGTCACTGTTCTCGGGATGTGTGTGTCTACGTGCCGGCTCACAACACCCGGTCCGCCACACACACAGCTGGCTCGTTCTTCCCGGAACACGCTGTGAAGTCCAACCACCCGAGAATATTCCATTATAGCCTCCCCCCCCCCCCCAGCCAGATTACAGAAGTCTCTCTCCCTACAGTAGTCTTCTCCCCTCCCACCGCCTGTCTCCTTCACATGTTGGCCACTGTATATGGTTATTTGGCTACTGTGGACTGACCTCTCTTCTACCTACAACTTGACGGCGATTTGGACATTTGCCCGTGTCGTGTTGGTCATATTGAAAGAGGGTGAAATAAGCGTATCTATCTATTTACCTATGTGTCTGTCTGTCTAATATATGTGTGTTTTTCTTCTTTGTTCTTTATATTCATACTAGCCGAATCGCCGCCCTCTGGGCGGCTCTTTCGCTAGGCCACGGTAGGACGCCACCTCCGGGAGGCTCCACATTGTCTCACTGTAGTGCATTAAGGTAGACCACATTTTTGGTTTTGCCATTAGCAGCAAGTATGTACATATTTTTGCTAGTTCCCACTCTGGAGCATCCAACATAGAACTGTCCATGAGAGAAGCAAGGAAACACCAGGTTTAGGCCAACCATCTTTAGGGACTGTCCCTGGCTTTTGTAGATGGTCATGGCAAAGCTCACTTTAACCGGGAACTGAAGTCGCTTGAACTCAAATGGCAGGTCAGTGGTGATGAGAGGTATCCTTGGTATAAAAACGTCCTCTCCTTTAGCTTTTCCTGTCAGTATTGTAGCTTCCAGTACATGTGGCATCATGTTCTTCTTGTGAGCGACTCGTCTCTCACTTTGAGTATGATGTCTCGTTTCTCAAACTCTTGACCGACAATCAGGATGGCTACTTCATCAACTACAGGAGCATTGAATCTTCTTTCATGTTCTCCCTTAGGGGTCGTGTCTGCTTTGATCCTGACTTTGTACTCGTCAGAAGGCATGTTTTCCAGGGCATTTTTAAATGACTGTACATACGTGTTGCGCTCATGCAGCATTTCTTGGATAGATAGGACAATGTCATGTCTGACACCTTGAATATTGCCACACCTGATAGTAGCCTGCTTTTCATGATCTCCCATGAAGTAGATTTGGAGGAGCTTTGCCTGCTCATCTTCCAGTGGTAAGAGGGATCCTGCTTTGTGATAGACTTGACCCTGGACTTTGAATGTGGGCATGTATCCGTGCTCACGAACTACTCTGGTAGCTCCTAAGGATGTCATTCGGAAGCATGAATTGTACTTCAGTATATTTTCCAAGAAGAGTTTTGACTCTGGTGTTGTTCCCAGCATGAGAGTCTTCAATGGTTGTGGTGGTTTTTCCAAATTTAGCAGTCGTACTTTCCCTTGAGAGCAGCACAGTCCAGCAGATTCTCCTTTATACTTCTTTGCACCGCAGTGTTCACATTTCTTATCCATGTTACCAATGACAACAGAGGGATACTTTTCATATTCTATCTCATTGTCATAGTTAAATGCTGCTCTTGCAAGTGGATGCCACTCTATATTATTTCTTAGAATTCTGGATCCCGCAGCTCTCTGTCTATTAGCTTTCAAAATAATTTCATGCGCTTGATCATTTTCTAGAGAAGGCCTTTCTGCTGTTTGCTATCTGTCAGCATTAAGACGGGGTTCCCTTTCCTGATCAGTTTCCTGCGACCGACTGTCCACTGTTCCCTCTCTCTGAGCATTAAGAAGGGATTCCCTTTCCTGATCTGTTTCCTGTGACCGACTGTCCGCTGTTCCCTCTCTCTGAGCATTAAGAAGGGATTCTCTTTCCTGATCTGTTTCCTGTGACCGACTGTCCGCTGTTCGCTCCGGTCGGCTCATCCGCTAGGCCACGGCAGGACGCCACCCTCCGGGAGGCTCCACATTGTCTCACTGTTCATTCCCCAAAACTTCTTCTTCCATCAATAGTTCATTAACGGTGTATGTAAGTTCCACCATGTTTTTCACTACAACGGTGCAGCAAAGTATATTGTTTTTGCATTAAACTATTATTATTTTATTGTCTAATCATCACTACATATAACATCATCCATCATCACTACATATAACACCATCCATCATCACTACATATAACACCACCCATCATCACTAAATATAACACCATCCATCATCACTACATATAACATCATCCATCATCACTACATATAACACCATCCATCATCACTACATATAACATCAACATCCATCACCACTACATATAACACCATCCATCATCACTACATATAACACCACCCATCATCACTACATATAACACCATCCATCATCACTACATATAACACCATCCATCATCACTACATATAACACCATCCATCATCACTACATATAACACCATCCATCATCACTACATATAACACCATCCATCATCACTACATATAACACCATCCATCATCACTACATATAACACCATCCATCATCACTACATATAACACCATCCATCATCACAACATATAACACCATCCATTATCACTACATATAACACCATCCATCATCACTACATATAACACCATCCATCATCACTACATATAACACCATCCATCATCACTACATATAACACCATCCATCATCACTACATATCGGTAAAGTAGTTTCCGAGATTCTCGTGCGGACACACACACAAACACACTGACATACTTCTTTATTTTATTTATATAAATATATATATATATATATATATATATATATATATATATATATATATATATATATATATATATATATATATATATATATATATATATGCTGACAACCACCAGGAAAGAAGAAAACACGAAGTTCCCAAGCACTTTCGTGTAATTCACATCTTCAGGGGTGAGTACAGACTAGATAGAGTAATGCAAAACAAGATGAATATATACAGAGGAGGGTGAGACCAGGTCCACAATGGTCAGGTAATGACCCTACTAATCTTTAAATGGCACACAACGGTTGGTGGTTGGGTCAGATGGGACAGTGACCCGCCCTCTCACCTGATCACAAATCTTCTTAATTACAAAGTTGTCCAGCTTGTACATGCCGTTACTCAAATTCATGTTGAATGCTTCGGTATGTTTAATAAGACTAGATTCTATGATGTTCCTACTATCAATTGAATTACATGGTAATATTGAGGAGGCATTATCCCAGTCAATGCAATGCTTGTTATCCCTCAAATGAACAAACAGAGCATTGGATTGCTGGCCTGTCCTAACACTGTATTTGTGTTGTTTAATTCTAGTTACAAGATCTTTACCTGTCTGGCCTAAGTAAAACATATTACATTCCTTGCAAGGAACTTTATAAATGCAACCAATTGCATATATATATATATATATATATATATATATATATATATATATATATATATATATATATATATATATATATATATATATATATATATGTGTATATATATTATATATATATATATATATATATATATATATATATATATATATATATATATATATATATACACATATATATATATATATATATATATATATATATATATATATATATATATATATATATAAGAACATAAGAACATAAGAAAGTGGGATACTGCAGGAGGCCGACTGGCCCATGCAGGGCAGATCCCTTTCACACCCATCCCAGCACTTCCATGTGCCTATCCCACTTCGTCTTGAAGCTCCCTAGTGTCCCCGATCCTACTATAGCACTCGGTAGCCTATTCCACATATCCACAACTCTATTACCAAACCAGTGCTTGCCTATATCCTTTCTGAATCGGAATTTATCTAATTTAAAGCCATTTGTTCTAGTTATTTCGTTATTACTGAGCTTCAGAACATCTTCCATTTTACCCTTGTTGATCCCACTCACCCACTTGTACACCTCTATCATATCTCCCCTAACTCTACGCCTCTCTAATGAATGCAAGCCTAAGCTTTTCAGTCTTTCTTCATATGGAAGGTTTCTAATATTATGGATCATTTTTGTCATTCTTCTTTGTACTCTCTCCAAAGAATCTATGTCCATTCTATAATAAGGACACCAGAATTGAACCGCATAATCCATGTGTGGCCTCACTAATGATAGGTAAAGTTTCAAGATAACGTCAGCAGTTCTGTTACTCACACTCCTAGATATGAACCCAAGAATCCTGTTTGCCTTGTTGCGAACGCTAATACATTGTTTTCTAGGTTTCAAGTCGTTGCTAACAAATACACCTAGATCTTTTTCACAATCTGTGTTTTCTATTTCCGTGTTACCTAGTTTATACTTAACGTTTGTATTCGTCTTCCCTATCTGTAGTACCTTGCATTTATCAGTATTAAAATTCATTTGCCAGTCTACTGACCACTCATGTAAGGTATCTAGATCTCTTTGAAGGTGTTCAAAGTCACTGTCTGAATTTATCACTCTCCCCATTTTGGTATCATCTGCAAATTTACTAATCCTACTAGTTATACCTAAATCAAGATCATTAATGAATATAACAAACAGCAGAGGGCCTAATACAGATCCCTGGGGAACTCCGCTTTTGACCTCACACAACTCCTGCCCTCAGCTACACTCTACACAGCAGGTCCTCATGTGTCTCTCTTACCTTGGCACTTCACGCCCGTCACTGGCACTCCAACCCCATAGATTTGGCATCGTACTGCCCAGGAGTTTATTCTGGTGAACGGAAATTTTACAGCCGGACAATTCGCCATCGATAAATTTACAACTGATTAATTTCCCACCACTATTGACAGTCTACTACGGGGCGGTTTAATACTTGGCAACTCACTACCAAACACATTACCATCGGACAGTTCACCATTGGTGAAACACTGTCAAGGAGCAATTGTCTGTAGGTGATTTTTCTGAAGTTGGTTTGACAAATTCCTCATCCAACAACGTCTCTTATTCTCCTTCTCTCTCCCTCTCCTTATCTTCCTTCCCCCTTCTCTTTTCTCATCTTCACTCCTCTCTCCCTCTCTTAATTTTCCCTCCTCTCTCCCTTTCCTCATCTTTCCTTCTCTCCCATTCCATACAATAAATCCCTTCCCTCACCCTTAGTCTGTCTCCCCTCAGCTATCGCCCCACACCCAACTCTCATCAACCTCCCCATCTCATTAACTTCCTCACCTTCTCACACCTCCCTTCTTATCTACCCCTTCTCCCTCTCACTTCCCCTTATTAACACCTCTCCTATCTGCTTCTTCTTCATCCTCGCTTACTCTTCCTCACCTTCCATCTCTCACACCTTCTTCCCGCTAATTAATGCATCCCCTTCCCACCATCCTTTCCACCTCTTAGCTCCCCTTCTCTGCTTCCTGTATACCTCCCGGCCTCAGTTTCCCCTCGTAGCACCGCCCTCTGTCCCCTCACCCTCTGGCGTCCGTCAGCGAGGGTGGCAACAGCTGAGCACTAATAATAACAGAGAGAGAGAGAGGTGGGGATGGGGGGCTCCCGTGTGACCTGTTAAGGGGATGTTGTCGGGTCTCTCAGTGTTGTTACTTTCCGTGTTACGTCTCTTTGTAAATTTGTTTCTATATTCTAAGTGAGTTAAGAGATCATTATTTTTTCTCTCTATGTATTACAAAACTGCCAAGGCATTTTCGACGCCTTAAAAGGTTTGAGTCGTAGGTAAAGTGAGCCAGTTGTCTTATTATTATTATTATTAGTAGTAGTAGTAGTATTTTTTCCCTTAGCTGTAACTCTCCGTGACGATGCATGGTGTTAATGTTGGAGTTTCCTTAATGTAAGTCAAGATTAAAATTCCACTCCCCTTAATCAGTTGGTGACGTTATCTCAGGTGAGGTGCCCGCCCCCCAGGCCCGTCCTTTAGGGTGGGGGGGGGGGCGAACAGGGGCGACCGCCCGGGGCCCCGCGCGTGTGGGGGCCCCGCGGGGCCCAGCACTAGACCCAGTGACCTCGAACACATTACCTGTTGACTAGTTTTTCTGACCTGACGGCTTACGCCACCTGTGTCTTCGTGGAAGTAATTCCAGACTGTTTGAGCCTAACAATGGTAATTTTCTGTGATTAATTGAAATGATGGCTAAATTTGACCCTACAATGCAAGAACATGTCCGACGCATCAAAAATGAAGAAATACATGCTCACTATCTTGGACCTCGCATTCAGAATGAAATAATCTCAATATTGGCATTGAAGGTAAAGAACAAAATTCTAGAAAAAGTGAAGACAGCAAAATACTTTGCAGTTATTCTTGATTGTACCCTTGATCTGAGTCACCAGGAGCAAATGTCCCTTGTGCTGCTTTGTATTGATACAACTTCTGGAGATGTGGAGGTAATAGAGGTAATAGAGGTAATCAAAGCAGTGTCAATGGTGTAATATAATCCCCAGGTAAGAAGGGTTGGTTTAGGCCAAGGTTGGGTCAGAAGATTATCCCCAGTTGACAGACGGCTTGGGTCAGCCTCCACGTGTATATAATGTGTAATATTCTGTCTGTCATTACCAATTGAGAAGGGCTCGTGATATATATATATATATTTATATATATATTTATATATATATATATATATATATATATATATATATATATATATATATATATATATATATATAATTTTTTTTTTTTTTTTTTTTGGGGGGGGGGGGGGGAGGCAGCAGTGGCTGAGTTGCCCCGGGCCCCGCACCCTCCTAGGGACGGTCCTGCCCGCCCCTCTTAGTCCAGGTGCCTCGTTACCTCACAGTTCTGGGAAGTAACACAAATTTGTGATTCTGGGAAGTTGGCAAATTTTATATCATGAAAAGATTCTCCTGAACATGGATGTCAACTATGGAAATCACAGAAACTTATATTAAAACGATACTGTATTGTTTAATGTCAGTTTATGTGTTTTAACGTGAGTTTGTTTTCCATAGGGATGATATGTAGGTCCTGTCAGTAATGTAGAACAGCATACATAGTTACAGTGTTTGTTTATATATAACTTTAGAATATATGTAACACAGTGAGTTTTCACGCATACTAGTGAGGACCGACTGGGGTCTTTATACAGTACTAACTAAACACTGACACTGACCACAACGCTGATGTACTGTAGTGTCGGCGGTGTTAAACTAGCGTCGCATAACATAAATATACCAGAAATATAATTATTCATACAGATAAACTGCTTTGTAAGATCTCAAGATGATTTTAGAAATTATCTAATAACTTTATGCCGTATTATAGTACATCAGTAAGCACAGTACTGTTGAGTGAGAAAATAACAGTAATTCTAAAATAATGGGAAAACATTTTCATTTCTTTCCTAGAAATTAGTTTTGAAATACTCGTCATAAAGCTTTGTGTCATAAGTCACTGAAGAAAATAATGATTTATAGATCTAAAGTGGTTGACGTTATAATGTATCATTGTTCTTCAACCACTATGATAGATGGTACATTAGACATGACAACTGAATATTGAAGGTGGGTGCCTCAGGCGGTCTCCAGCACCTGGCTTGACGGTAATTAGGCTTACCTTCACTTGGTCTCACTACCGTATTGTTCCCAGTCCAAGAGTTAATTTGTTTCTCGTCTGTTTGACTCTTACGGGAAAACATCTTTTGTTTCATTTTTTAACCAAAAACCATTAGATTTAACTAACACCTTCAAGCCTTTCTTTAGTGTTCTCAGAGGGTGATGCACAGTAGTTGATGAATGAGTAGCTCAAATACGTATGGTGGAGCATGGTAGTAGGAGGAACAGGATGATGGAGTAGTGATTATGTGAGACTGTGTGTGTTGTGTACCGCTGTCTCCTGATCATAGAACATCCAGTAAGTTAACCCGTGTTTAGGATGTCTTTGAGTATCTTACCCATCAGTAAACATCACATGTCTGTCTCCCTTAGGTGAGATACATAAGTTACTTAAGTCTTTGAGCCTTTGAGAGATACATCCATTGAAAAATTATTAAAAAAAAACATTACGTTACTTGAGCATTTACAAATCACACCACACAGGTCCAGTCAGTCAGTGAGTCACTAGACGGCGTGTGACATTTAAAAGAGATGCTACTTAATGAATAAGGTCTTTAGGCTAATAGATAAATAAGTTCCGCATACCTCCACCAGACAGACAGGTAAAACATGCCATTACAACCCCTACAGTAGCACCACACGTTATTGAAATACCTCGTAAGGCATCTCTCGACAACCTCTCCCTCTTCCTCACTCACGTCTATGCGTTTCTCGTTTTCTCTCGATGATTTGCAGTACAGCCCTCCCTTCTTCCGTCCCTCCCTCCCTCCACCCATCCGTCCATCCAACCATCAACCCTTCACACCATTCCTTCTTCCATTCCTACCGCCTTTCCTCCCTCCTTCTATCCTACATCATTCCCTCCTTTCTCATCCTCCTTTCTTCCTTCCATTCATTCGTCCAACCGTTCTTTATTCCTCTCTCCCTTCCTCCGTCCTTCCTTCCTTCCTCCCGCCTGTCCGTCCTGCCTTTCTTAATCCCACCCTCCCTTATTATTCATCCCCTCCTTTTGAATTAGGCATCATGACCGTGCTCATAGACTGGCCAATGAGGCAAGTAAGAAAGAAAATGTTGACAGTGACATTGGCCTGTCCAATGCTGTACTTAAAAACATGACATAGGAATAAAGAAAGGAATTAATAAGAAATTAAAGGGAGGGGAGGAGCAGCTCAGAAATAGGTATAATGAACTATCTAGGACTGTTAAGAAAAATGTAAGGAATGCAAAGAGAGACTATGAAATCAAAATAGCAAGAGAATCCAAGGCGAATCCCAAGGGATTTTTCCAGGTATATAGAACAAAGGTCAAGGGCAAAGTTGGGCCTTTAAAGTCAGGGAGGGGGGGAAGTGATAAATGGCATTGAAACAATAAGCAAAGCATTGAACAGCTACTTCTTATCGATTTTCACAGAAGAAATTCACGAGGAAATTCCAGAGGTGGAACTGATATTTAGGGGAAAGGAAGAAGAGAAATTAAAGAATATCACTATGAGAAAAGAGGATGTTTTTAAGAGGATAAATAAACTAAAGAAGACAAAATCCCTAGGGCCAGATGAAATTTTCCCTCGAGTCTTGAAAGAGTGTAGGGAACAGATTAGCGGACCCCTCGTAAATTTATTTACAAAATCATTAGACACGGGAGATGTGCCAGACTTGTGGAAACAGGCAAATGTGGTACCCATATTCAAAAAGAGAGACAGAGCATCAGCGTCAAATTACCGGCCGATCAGCTTGACGTCAGTAGTGGGGAAATTTCTTGAATCAATTATAGCAGATAGCATCCAATCGCATTCAGAGAAAAGCAAATTAATTTACAACTCTCAACATGGGTTTACAAAGGGAAAATCTTGTCTAACAAATCTTCTGTCGTTTTTTAGGAAAATCTTTTAGGTAGTAGATAATGACGAAAATTACGATGTAATTTACTTAGACTTTAGCAAAGCATTTGACAGAGTACCGCATCAGAGGCTTCTGAGAAAAATTTAGGCTCATGGTATCGAGGGGAAAGTTTTAAATTGGATAAAATCATGGCTCACCGATAGAACGCAGAGGATCAGCGTAGATGGTGTTAAATCTGAGTGGGGCCGCGTAACCAGTGGGGTTCCCCAGGGGTCAGTACTAGGCCCACTCTTGTTCATAATCTACATAAACGATCTAGATACTGGGATCAGCAGTGCCATAAGCAAGTGTGCGGATGACACCAAAATACGGTGGCAAATTAATTCAGGGCAGGATGCAAATGCATTACAGGAGGATCTAAATAAACTGCAGGGGTGGTCTGAAAAATGGCAAATGAAATTCAACACCAGCAAGTGCAGCGTATTTAATATTGGAAGAACAAATACTGTCAATGTATACAGCCTTAACAACATCAACCTAGAGAAGTCGACTTGTGAAAGAGACCTAGGGGTACTTGTAAGCCCGGACCTACGGCCTAGAAAACAGTGCGTTAATGTTCGAAATAAGGCAGAGTATTGGGTTTTATATCTAGAATTGTAAGTAATAAGAGTGCGGAGGCCTTATTGCAACTATATCTTGCGCTAGTCAGGCCGCACCTCGATTATGCGGTTCAGTTCTGGTGCCCTTATTATAGAATGGATATAAATTCACTAGAGTCGGTGCAGCGAAGAATGACGAAAATGATTCCGGGACTTAGAAACCTTCCATATCAGGATAGGTTAAAGAAACTAAACTTAAATTCCCTAGAAAGACGAAGAGTGTGGAGAGATATGATAGAAGTATTTAAGTGGGTGAAAGGAATCAATAAAGGGGATATAGATAAAGTTCTTATAATATCCGAGAGGGATAGGACTCGGAGCAACGGATTTAAGTTGGATAAGTTTAGGTTTAGGAAGGAAATAGGAAGGAACTGGCTCACAAATAGGGTGGTGGACGAGTGGAACAAGCTTAGCAACTTTGTAGTAAGTGCTGGAACGCTGGAAAGTTTCAAAATGAGGCTGGATAGATTCATGAATGACGGAGAGTGGTAGTAACTCTCGACAGGAGCTGCCATGCACAGGCCAACCGGCCTATTGCAGACTCCTTATTTTCTTATGTTCTTATTCAAGTCAGAATTCAACCTCCCCTCCAGCCTACCGGGCCGCATCCCTCTGCGTCTCCTCTGTCTCCAGAAACGTCTTCTACAACAACACCTGCCTCTGCCTGGCCTCATCTGGCTGCAACACAGCAGTCCCGGCCGTCTCCTAACTCAACTACTACTGAGCCTCCTCCCCGTCTCTACTCTGACGCTGTCAGGCCTTGTGCTCCCACCGGTGCCCCCCCCCCCACAACCCTCCTCCGGTGCCACGACACAGATCATATCCCTCTTACACTAATTTACCAACCGTATTGAAAGACTCTTTGATACACTCTGTACCGCCATCTCCAACCAACACAGACTACCCCTACCTCTAGCTGCTACCCAGCCATCCCCCTCTTCTGGTTTGACAGAAGCTGGTAGCCCCCCTGTGTGCCCCTCATGCTCACGGCCTACTCCACCACCTCCTGGCATCACTGCTGGCGTGGCATCTACCAAGCCTGCCCCGGTGTCCCCGGCTGCCCCCGTCTACCCACTGCAAGCCGCACCTGCTCATGGACCCGAGGACACCACCCCCGGCTCCCCGTCCCTCACCGGCATGCCGGCTCCTGGGGCCCATCCACTCCAGTTCTCCACATCAATTGACCACCATGAGGACATGCTAGTGGACTACGTATCTACGCCAAGAAGGACGTCCCCTACCAACCACTCGACGTTCCCCTTGAAGCCGACACTACCGACGTACACGCCTTCACAATCACACTAAAAGGTATGTCTCTCAATATTGTCAATGCCTATGGCTTGGCACTTGACATTATTAGGGACCTGCCACGCTTTGCCATAAACAGATAAATTGTACCGGGAATTTTTATCCCACACACTCATCATTCTGTCAATTTATGTAACTTGCTGACAAAACCCATGACCCTTCAGGCTTTTACGCCCTTAATGCATGAGTCATAAAGGCAAGCATGAACTCCGCATGCTTCCCAGATGGGCGCTGTAAACGCTTCTGCACTTCACCTTGCACAGCATGTAAGAGGGTGCCAAATTAACTGGCCCCCTCGGGGGCAATCTAAAATCTAAATCAAGTCAGATTCATGAACTCAGATCTAGAAGAGCTGAGAAATGCAGAGAGACCTGGTAGTTGTAGCATTAGTAAATATGACAATTTTTGTGACAAGAGGTACCGGTATGGCCAGCATAAGGGCAGAACTAGACAATGTGATGTAGTCGTGGCCAGAATTAGGCTAGGAAACAAACACATCTGGCAAGTAAGTAACACTGTACCCATACCGGAACACTCAGCATTTAAACTTTGTGATAAACCTTTAAAGCATACACTTGAACACTATATTATTGAATGTGACACTGTCAAAGACTTCAGGCCACCTGGCTTATTGTATCATGAACTTAGTAATTATTACATTGAATCAGGGGTGCTTGACAACATTCTTGCTATTTATCCAAAATTTGCTAGCCCGCACTGATTAGTCCTCAATTACAATATGACTCCTAATGTAATATGAACCACTGTCCTGCGTGGCAGTGAACAGTGATATCACCCACATGACTCTAACCTATATACACTGTTAATGAATATGATATATTTCTTTGTGTATGAACCTCTGTCCTGCGTGGCAGTGAGAAGTGTCAAGACCTGACTGAATTACTCAGAAAAGGTAAACTGTACTCCAAGCTTTGTCAATAAATTTGTCAACCATTAAAAAATCCTTTCCTTCCCTCCCTTCCCTCCATTCCTTCCCTTCCCTCCCTTTCGCTCCTGCCACCAGCTGACGAACAGCTAGTCATAACAACACGACGATAAAGATGTCACTGTAAGCTAAGGGAGTTGCGGAGTGATTGGGTCGTGAGTGACTGAGATGATTATAACGTGGCACTGGTCCTTTCTATAGATGGGTGACGAGTCTTGGCCCAAGCATTTTATGTGTGTGTGTGTGTGTGTGTGTGTGTAGGGAGGAATATGTTTGTATGTGCGTTGTGTGTGTTTGTTGTATGTGTGTGGGAGTGTGTGTAAATGTGTGTGGATTGTATTTATGTGTGTATTTTTTGTGTAAGTGTCGGGAGGTGTTTGTTTGTTTGTTTGAGGTGTGTTAGCACGTGCGTGTGAGGTTTATGCTTGTGTGGAGGCCTTCTGTATGGTTAGGGTATGTTTGTTTGCAGCTATGGGGGATGTTTCCATGTTGTGTGTGTGTGTGTGTGTGTGTGTGTGCGTGCATCAGCCATTACATAAACTACCACACCATCACACTATCAGCTTCCTATCTACGCTCCTCTCTTACCTCCTCTTCCTGCTTATCCTCTTCCTCCTCCTCCTCCTCCTCGTGCTCCTTTTCCTCCTCGTGCTCCTCCTCTTCCTCATCCTTTTTCTGCTCTTCTTCCTCCTCCTCCTTCTCCTCTTCCAGCTCCTCCTCCGCCTCCTACTCCTCTTCTTGCTCTTCTTCCTTTCTCCTCCCCCTCCTCCTCCTTCTCTTCCTCTCTCCTCCTCCTCCTGCTGCTTCTCCTCCTCCTCCTCCTCCTCCTCCTCCTCTTCCTCCTCCTCCTCCTCCTCCCCCCCTCTTCCTCCTCCACCTCCTCCTCCTCCTCTCTCCTCCTCCTGCTCCCCTTTCTGCTCATCTTCCTCCTCCTGCCTTTTTTTTAGTTCAACAAATTTATTGACAAAGCTTGGAGTACAGTTTGCCTATTCTGAGTAATTCAGTCAGGTCTTGACACTGAGGGTGGTATCACTTCTCACTGCCACACAGGACAGAGGTTTATACCCAAAGGAATAGATCACATTCATTAACAGTATATATAGGTCAGAGTCATGTGGGTTGATGTCACTGTTCACTACCATGCGGGACAGTGGTTCATATACATTGGACGTAATATTCTAATTTAAGACTAATCAGTGTGGGCTAGCAAATTTTGGATAGACAGCAAGAATGTCCTCAAGCACCCCTGATTAACTGTAATAATTACAAACTTCATGATGCAATAAGCCAGGTTGCCTGAGGTCTTTGACAGTGTTCAAGTGTATGCTTTAAAGGTTTATCACAAAGTTTACATGCTGAGTGTTCTGGTATGGATACAGCGTTACTAACTTGCCAGATGTGTCTGTATCCTAGCCTAATTCTGGCCACAACTATATTACATTGTCTAGTTCTGGGCCAGCACAACACAAACTGAACTAACTGGAATCTACTTAGCCACAGACTTCCTTAAAGAAAATGGAGGTGGGGTGATATTCTGTCAGCGAGATAGTCCGGATTACTTAGATAGAACATCAACTCAGTTTGATCTGTAGTTTGGGGACCACTGTTCTTCAAAACTTTGACACAAAACATGGTATTAAGTACAGCTATCCTCTCAGATAGGGAGGGCAGCCCGAGCTTTTCCCTCATGTTTACAATTCTGGTTGATTTTCGGCATCCTAGAATGATGGGCATGGCTTCATTTTGCAGTACCTCAAGGCTGTTGAATTGTTTAGACGGAATAGTCACAGGATGGAGAGCATGACAGTCCAGAACGAATGAAGTGAAGATAGAAAGTACGAGCATAGTGATGTTAATTCCATAGCCCTTGCCAACAAGGGTTCTGAGGGGTTTAATGCATTGCATTAGTTTGGCACGAAGGTTGCCGACATAGTTTGCATCATTCACACAAATTCCAAGGTCGACGATTGAGGATCCTCGTCTTGTCAACAGATATTATGAGGCCACATTCCACAGTCCTCTGAGCAAATACATCCAGCAAGGCTTGGAGCCTGAACTTGGTCTTTGTCATAATGCAGATATCATCAGCATAGCATATTATGACCTCGTTTGGCTGAACTGGAAAGTCATCATTAAGCTTGTGCATCAGTATATTAAAAAGCATAGTACTTTACACTCCTCCCTGAGGCGTGCCAAGGTCAAATGATCTCATTCTGGCACTTTTGACTCCCCAAACAGAACACTGGCATACCTATTGGACAGATAACCCTTTATCCTTGTCAGAATGTTACCTTGCATGCTCAAGTATAATGTGTCTACTAGCTACATCAAAGGCTGATTTAAGGCCTATGAAGGCTATTTGTGTCTTATCTTTTGAGTGAACAAGATATTCTGCAAAGCATGTCTTTGACATGAAACATAAGACGGTGGAGAACAACTCCTTCAAGGACTTTACACATACAGGATGTGAATGAAATGGGCCTGAAGTTTGGAGAGTTAGATTTAGGGATTGGTAATATGTTTCCTTGAGTCCATGTTTAAGGCAGAATACCTTGTGTGAGGCTCATTTGATACAGGTCAAGCAGTGGATGGTTAGGGACCTTATTTAACAATCTCTGGGTGTTATAGGTTATGCCATCCTCACCAGGAGAGGATGATTCACCTTTTATTAGTGCTGTTGTTAGTTCGTGGTGCGCACATGGATTATGCGGTTCAGTTCTGGTGTCCTTATTATAGAATGGACATAGATTCTTTGGAGAGAGTACAAAGAAGAATGACAAAAATGATCCATAATATTAGAAACCTTCCATGTGAAGAAAGACTGAAAAGCTTAGGCTTGCATTCATTAGAGAGGCGTAGAGTTAGGGGAGATATGATAGAGGTGTACAAGTGGGTAAGTGGGATTAACAAGGGTAAAATGGAAGATGTTCTGAAGCTCAGTAATAACGAAATAACTAGAACAAATGGCTTTAAATTAGATAAATTCCGATTCAGAAAGGATATAGGCAAGCACTGGTTTGGTAATAGAGTTGTGGATATGTGGAATAGGCTACCGAGTGCTATAGTAGGATCGGGGACGCTAGGGAGCTTCAAGACGAAGTTGGATAGGCACATGGAAGTGCTGGGATGGGTGTGAAAGGGATCTGCCCTGTATGGGCCAGTCGGCCTCCTGCAGTATCCCACTTTCTTATGTTCTTATGTTCTTATGTTCTTATAGGAAACTGGTCGGTAAGGTCTGGTGAGAAACAGGCTATTTCAATACTGAAACCCCCTATTAATGAGTGTGGTTTTAAGATATTGCTGTATGTCAGGAGGCAGGGAAGTGATCTGTGACACACTGGACTATTGGTCTAATACCATGTCAGCATATTCCGCAGGGATGTGATGAAGTTGGACCCTCCTCGTGCTGCCCAACTTCCTCTCTCCTCCTTCTTCTCTTCTTCCTTCTCCTTTTCATCCTCCTCCTGCTTTTCTTCTTCCTCCTGTTACTCCTCTTCCTCTCTCCTCTTCCTCCTACTCCTCATTTTCCGATTCCTGTTCCTCTTCCTCTCCTCCTCCTGCTCCTCTTCCTCCTCCTCCTCTTCTTCCTCCTCCACCTCCACCACCTCCTTCTCCTGCTCTTCCTCCTTCTCCTCCTTCTTCTCCTCCTCCTCCTACTTCTCCTCCTTCTTCTCCTCGTCCTCCTCCTTCACCTCTCTGGACACAAAAAGATGTACCCCGTTTTCACTTCCTAATTGTTTTCAGACCAAGAATCTTCCCTTCCTGGTGGGCGAGGCGTGGCGAGGCGTGCGTCCCTCCGAGCCGACACCCTTCCCCCCCCCCCCTCTCTCTCTCTGTCTATCTGTCTGTCTGTCTTTTCTCTGACTGTCGGTATGGATTCATGTGTAAGTGTATCTGTTTGTGTGTGTGTGTGTGTCTGTCTGTCTCTCTGTCTGCCTGCATGGCTTTATGTCTGTCTGACTCTCACTCTCTCTCTTTGTCTATCTACCTTCCTCGCTGTCTAGCCATATGTAGAGTGTGCGTGTTTTGTCTGGTTGTCACTTGGAAATTAACTTTTAATGACGCTATTGTGCTACCTGAGGCTGATATGACTTACTGTTTACCTTTGTGTTTATACTTGGGCTGTTTGTGTGTATATTGATGCATTTATAATGGATGTATATATATTTATATATATATATATATATATATTATATATATATATATATATATACATATATATATATATATATATATTCTCTCTCTCTCTCTCTCTCTCTCTCTCTCTCTACACTCAGCACAACACAGGTCTCCCTCTTCCACCTTTTATCTATCGTCTGTAACTCCTGTTTATTCACGTCCGTCATGGCCTTAATTACCCGTGACACTCTTCTTCCTGTGTCTGACAGCATCTCTCCTCGAGCAACTCTGTGAAAACAATCTCTTTTTCTTTGAATGACTTAATTATCAAATCCAACATCACCCTTAATTAAATTGCTAAAATCTACCTTTTCCTAAAACTTAAAATTATATTCTGGATTTTATTTCGCGGCTCCTGTTCCCCTTTATCCGTTATCTCATGACCTTCATCCTGCTCTCCCCACGGCGGCAACCCCCCCCCCCCCCCCCCCCGCTTACACCTGCCCTACACGCCTGGGAGACCAGGTTAATGAGGCACCGGAAAGGCGAGATTCGGGAAACCGTCGTTCAAATTAGTGTTGGTAGAGCCTCCATTGTTCTGGTCTTCATTATTTTTACCCTGCTGTTATGTGAATTATATTTCTCCGTATACTTCTTTCACATTTCATTTATAATTCTTCAGAATGACAAACTCAACGCAGGATTAATGTGAAAGGTCTCGCTCTTCAGAAGTCATATTTGTATTCAACACACATGAATAATTACTATTTTATGGCTCCTCTGATGGGTTGAATCCCTAGTTCATCGTGAACCAGATGTCGTGTGGATGATCACTGATCCTACTTAGACTCTAAAGACAAAAGGCTTTGAGGATTCTGTCATACTTAACTGTGTGTCGGAGAGCCCGTCTACAGGGCACGGTGGTAGAGAGGGGCACGGAGGTGGAGAGGGGCACGGTGGTGGAGAGGGGCACGGTGGTGGAGAGGGGCACGGAGGTGGAGAGGGGCACGGTGGTGGTGAAGGGTATGGTGGTGGGTCGGGTACGGTGGTGGGGAAGGGTACAGTGGTGGAGAAGGGTATGGTGGTGAAGGGCAGGGTGGTGGAAAAGGGCACGGTGGTGGAGAAGGGTACAGTGGTGGGGAAGGGTACAGTTTTGGAGAAGGGTACAGTGGTGGGGAAGGGTACAGTGGTGGAGAAGGGTATGGTGGTGAAGGGCACGGTGGCGGAGAAGGGTATGGTGGAGAGGGGCACGGTGGTGAAGGGCACGGTGGTGGAGAAGGGTATGGTGGTTTGGTCGGGTACGGAGGTGGAAAAGGGCACGGTGATGGAGAGGGGCACGGTGGTGAAGGGCACGGTGGTGGAGAAGGGCACGGTGGTGAAGGGCACGGTGGTGGAGAAGGGCACGGTGATGGAGAGGGGAACGGTGGTGGAGAAGGGCACGGTGATGGAGAAGGGTATGGTGGTGGAGAAGGGTACAGTGGTGGGGAAGGGTACAGTGTTGGAGAAGGGTACAGTGGTGGGGAAGGTTACAGTGGTGGAGAAGGGTACAGTGGTGGGGAAGGGTACAGTGATGGGGAAGGTTACAGTGGTGGAGAAGGGTATGGTGGTGAAGGGCACGGTGGTGGAGAAGGGTACGGTGGTGGAGAAGGGTACAGTGGTGGGGAAGGGTACAGTGGTGGGGAAGGTTACAGTGGTGGAGAAGGGTACAGTGGTGGGATGGGTACAGTGTTGGAGAAGGGTACAGTGGTGGGGAAGGGTACAGTGGTGCAGAAGGGTACAGTGGTGGAGAAGGGTACAGTGTTGGAAAAGGGTGCAGTGGTGGGGAAGGGTACAGTGGTGCAGAAGGGTACAGTGGTGGGGAAGGGTACAGTGGTAGAGAAGGGTACAGTGGTGGGGAAGGGTACAGTGGTGGGGAAGGGTACAGTGGTGCAGAAGGGTACAGTGGTGGGGAAGGGTACAGTGGTGGAGATGGGTACAGTGGTGGGGAAGGGTACAGTGGTAGAGAAGGGTACAGTGGTGGGAAGGGTACAGTGGTGGAGAAGGGTACAGTGGTAGGGAAGGGTACAGTGGTGGAGAAGGGTACAGTGGTGGGGAAGGGTACAGTGGTAGAGAAGGGTACAGTGGTGGGGAAGGGTACAGTGGTAGAGAAGGGTACAGTGGTGGGGAAGGGTACAGTGGTGGACATGGGTACAGTGGTGGGGAAGGGTACAGTGATAGAGAAGGGTACAGTGGTGGGAAGGGTACAGTGGTGGAGAAGGGTACAGTGTTGGAGAAGGGTACAGTGGTAGGGAAGGGTACAGTGTTGGAGAAGGGTACAGTGGTGGGGAAGGGTACAGTGTTGGAGAAGGGTACAGTGGTGGGGAAGGGTACAGTGGTGGAGATGGGTACAGTGGTGGGGAAGGGTACAGTGGTAGAGAAGGGTACAGTGGTGGGAAGGGTACAGTGGTGGAGAAGGGTACAGTGTTGGAGAAGGGTACAGTGGTAGGGAAGGGTACAGTGTTGGAGAAGGGTACAGTGGTGGGGAAGGGTACAGTGGTGCAGAAGGGTACAGTGGTGGGGAAGGGTACAGTGGTGGAGATGGGTACAGTGGTGGGGAAGGGTACAGTGGTAGAGAAGGGTACAGTGGTGGGAAGGGTACAGTGGTGGAGAAGGGTACAGTGTTGGAGAAGGGTACAGTGGTGGGGAAGGTTACAGTGGTAGAGAAGGGTACAGTGGTGGGGAAGGGTACAGTGGTAGAGAAGGGTACAGTGTTGGAGAAGGATACAGTGGTGGGGAAGGTTACAGTGGTGGAGATGGGTGCAGTGATGGGGAAGGGTACAGTGGAGGGGAAGGGTACAGTGGTGGGGAAGGGTACAGTGTTGGAGAAGGGTACAGTGGTGGGGAAGGTTACAGTGGTGGAGAAGGGTACAGTGGTGGGAAGGGTACAGTGTTGGAGAAGGGTACAGTGTTGGAGAAGGGTACAATGGTGGGGAAGGGTACAGTGGTGGAGAAGGGTACAGTGGTGCAGAAGGGTACAGTGGTGGGGAAGGGTACAGTGGTAGAGAAGTGTACAGTGGTGGGAAGGGTACAGTGTTGGAGAAGGGTACAGTGTTGGAGAAGGGTACAATGGTGGGGAAGGGTACAGTGGTGGAGAAGGGTACAGTGGTGGGGAAGGGTACAGTGGTGGAGAAGGGTACAGTGGTGGGGAAGGGTACAGTGTTGGAGAAGGGTACAGTGGTGGGGAAGGTTACAGTGGTGGAGAAGGGTATGGTGGTGAAGGGCACGGTGGTGGAGAAGGGTACGGTGGTGGAGAAGGGTACAGTGGTAGGGAAGGGTACAGTGTTGGAGAAGGGTACAGTGGTGGGGAAGGGTACAGTGGAAGAGAAGGGTACAGTGGTGGAGAAGGGTACAGTGTTGGAGAAGGGTACAGTGTTGGAGAAGGGTACAGTGGTGGGGAAGGGTACAGTGGTGGAGAAGGGTACAGTGGTGGGGAAGGGTACAGTGGAAGAGAAGGGTACAGTGGTGGAGAAGGGTACAGTGTTGGAGAAGGGTACAGTGTTGGAGAAGGGTACAGTGGTGGGGAAGGGTACAGTGGTGGAGAAGGGTACAGTGTTGGAGAAGGGTACAATGGTGGGGAAGGGTACAGTGGTGGAGAAGGGTACAGTGGTGCAGAAGGGTACAGTGGTGGGGAAGGGTACACTGGTAGAGAAGTGTACTGTGGTGGGAAGGGTACAGTGTTGGAGAAGGGTACAGTGTTGGAGAAGGGTACAATGGTGGGGAAGGGTACAGTGGTGGAGAAGGGTACAGTGGTGGGGAAGGGTACAGTGGTGGAGAAGGGTACAGTGGTGGGGAAGGGTACAGTGTTGGAGAAGGGTA